>JAWWLV010000045.1:7932640-7952279 GCA_035041135.1 Platyrinchus mystaceus
GGCTTATATAAGGCCTAGAAATACTTGCTATATAAAAATTATACAGCAGTGGTAAGCCAAACTTTCTAAAGGGTATTACTCACTTCAGAGAATAATTATATTCCCTAAATAAACTACTTTGTTGTACTCAGATGGAACAAGGAATATTTTGCTACAGATGTTTCTCATTTATATTGCAATTCTGTTTCATATCTTGCATAATTATGGTGTTAATTAACGAGTTACCACATATCAACTTTGGATTTCCAAGAGAGACATAAATATTATGTATGTGATAAAGAGAATCATGTCATAATACGAAGACCTCAGTAACGATACAAGGTAATAAAATAATTTCAATTGGTAAATGATAGAATCAGGGCTCCTGGTAGGTCCTTCTACAGAATGCATTTCCTGTTCATTTATGCTCTTTAGCTTGGCCATTACTGTATTACACTTGCACCTAAACCAGAAATTAAAAGAAGGCTTCCTTAGAGCTTAGAGTGATTTCCACTTGCTTGCATTGACATAAATTAATTCATAAAGTTCAAAGGTCTGGAGATTCAGCATTTAAGTTTATTGGGATTTGTCCACATGTAAACTTATAAAAATGCTGCCTCCTGTAACTGCAGGGAGAAAGCATCACTATTGATTGCAAATAATTTTATACAGATGTTTGCTTACGGGCAAGTGAGCCTAAGAGACTAAAGCAGAGGATAATGACACAGACCAGACTTGCCAAAAACTAATTCACCAGGTTTTGATCAGAGAGTAGATGACAACTGATGACTTTATGCAAGCTGTTCTGAAATGCATCATGAGATGCCAAATCAAATACAAAAGGCACACTTCCAAAAAAATACAGTACATGCCCTGAGAGCCTTTGCAGTTTTAACACAGATGTTATTTTAGTATTTTCAGTCCTCCTTATAGTTTACCTACAGTTCCTGCAAAACAACAAAAAACTTCATTCTCTTGCAACAGATCCTTGAGTGCAAAAGCCATTTCCCCAGCTCTCTGTCTGTATGTGGCCTCACATATTTTAAATGCCTATCAGCATTGATAAAATTCAAAGTATTCATTATCTGATTCCTTTCTAAATGGACAAAGTTACCTTCATATTTCTCTTAAGTCTTTTAAAAAAGTTACCCTAATATTTGCTTTTACGTCTCCCTTTAACTGTTATTCCCTCTCTTGTTTTTCCTCTGTTCATAAGCAATAACTTCTCAGTAGCTCCCTTTTTCCCCTCACAGAACTGGGGGTGGGGGGTTGGCACCCACAGTGAAAGATGGCAAAAGCAATTGCCCTCTTTGGGTGCAGCATCAGCCTGCTGAGAGATACATTTTCCCTTAGTTCACTTCATCAGTCTCAGACCACAGGACTGGATCTGGAGTCAAGGACAGAGAAGTTCACTGCTCCACTGCCTTGTTTCGCTTTTTACAGAAAGCAAAGTAGCACCTCCCACTTCCCTGACCTCATATCGCTGCTGGCTGATCCTACAGATTGTTTTCCTTCAATTTCTTTAAGAGACCTCTCTGAATGTCGAACCAGCAAATCCCTGATGGCGCAGCTGTTTCCTTTCCCTCCTTAAATCGTCCACAAGTTCTTCTACAGATAACTCATGTCACATGTTCTTGCAACAAATTGCACACAACCAAGAAAAGTTTCATCACCTTGCATATAAAAACTCTTAAGTAAATCAATGGTGGTTGTGGGTTTTTTTCTTTTTAGGGAGAAAAAAATGGATTTTTTCAGCTTAAGGATGACTTCACAAGATACCATTTAATCCTCTACAGTAGAGAGAAGTAGCACAAATCTGTTCCATATTACATCTGTCACCTCTTAACAGAAATTCAATTTTTACCTAGAATTCACTAAACAGTACAAGAACAATCTGCCCACTGAAAAACGACTTGCCCTACAGATATGGTCCAGAGTGCTGCAGGACTGAAAAACTTATCTCCGAACTACAACAGTATTGACCCCAATGCTAAAAGTGACACCACAGAAAAGTAGACATCATCTGAAAGACAGAAAGAGTTGAAAAGAAAAAAACCCACTGAAACATGTTCATTTACTGAACATTTTGAGCTATTTCCAGAGATAGTCTTGATGTCAGAGTTAACTAGTCAACTAGCTATTCGTAAGCTGGAAGCAATTTTAGGTACTTTCAGTATCCTTGATAAACTGGTGATTCAATATGCCAGTGTGTGAGTGATGAATTTCAGTGGTTTCAGGATGAATCCTACAGTATATTATACATGTCATAACAATCCCACACTCTCCAGAAGTTAGTAGTCATGGAATACATCACACAGTTTGACAAGCAAATCTCTCAGCAAGATCTACGTTTATCTCCTATGACCTACAAAGCAACTCTTATCACAAAAAAATGGAGCAAGCCCAGCACATCTCAACATAAAGACAGATTGAGACAAATCTATCTACTTTAGAGAACAGCCTCAGAGGACTATCAAAGTAAGCTAGAGATATATGTGCTCTCCCACAGCAAGATTTTTAAATCTATCTTAACTCAAACTACTGCATTCACAGCTTGGAGAAAAAAAGAAAAAAAATATTTAAAAAAAGCCTGAGAATTGCCAGGAGCTAATAGGGAAACAGATAATATCCAAGGTCTTACATTCCATGTATTGTACTAAATAGTATCCTAATAGTGGGTTAGGATCAACTGTAATTTATGCCAGAAGTAACCAAGGAAACCACTCATAAATGCAGACATGGCAGGGGAGGGAGCAAAGGAAATGGACCCAAATCCAAACTCAGAAAACTTGGAGAGCTATCTGCAGCAAGCCTCCAAAAGATGCAGCTGTTTGGAGAAACAGCTTATACATATTTATTGAAACATATTTTTGGTCTAAAAATCACAGTGAAGATGGAGCAGATTCTCACACAGTACTAGGAACAGGATAACAGACAATATGGACTCTGCAGTGCTGCAGGGACGAGTCAAAGTTCATATTTTGTAAGTCTTGTTTACCAGGTCTGAAAGAATCGATGACACTTGGATGATTCAGGGATTCACAGAATGGTTTGGGTTGGAAGGAACCTTAAATATCACTGATCTCTAATCCCCTGCCATGGACAGGGACACCTTTCACCTTTCCAATAGTCTCAAGCAGAAGCTACACCTACATCCCTCTGAAAGTTGGGTATTTTGTAAGAGATTGTAAGTGAAGCAAACATCTGCTTCTACAACCACCCACAGAATGCACAAAACCAGCCCATTCAATCCTCCCTGCAGCACAGTGACATATTGGGGATGCACAATCTCATGTACTGGGTGGCAGACTTCATAAGAGACTTCTGCCTCACAGATAGGTGTGATATTGAAAGCAGCCTCATGAAATGTTTTAAATATGGTGCTGAAACTTGTCAGAAAACGTTTAAGCATCAGAAATGGATAGAATTGCTTTTTGTTTCTTCGCAGCACCACATCACAAGCTTTCTTTGCAGATCTGAGTGGCAATAGTTTTTTCAATAACCTGAAAACTTAATACTGTAGATGGCTTTTTAGAGCTCACCCTGAACACTTCCCAGGAGCTTTGTTTATACAAAACACACACATCACTAAAATATGGTCTACATTTTTTAAAGACAAGACATGCATACCTTCCTGTAGTATTTTGTCTACACATTTTGCAGAGCATTAACTGTTACCAGGTCATTTGCAAGATGTAAATTAATAATTTTAGTTTACAGAATTCCACGTAGTGCTGATATCTATTCATGCTCCAGTACCACTACTGGCAACTGAAAATACAAATTGCTTTTCATAGGAATTTAACTATATCTAGATGGTCATGCACTCATTTCTTGCTAAAACTCAATGGGAATTTAGCATCTACCTGCCTTTGAAAAGACTAAGATTGTCTGAATTATCATAAATTTCTTATTACTTGAATATAAAGTCTATTAATGAGTGACCAGGACAGAAACAGTTGTGATATTTTTTTTCTTGGTGTTAACTACAATACTTTTTTGGTCAGTTATTCTCCAGATTATCATATTGTCACTTTACTATTTATTTACTCTACATAATTTAAAGCTTTCAGAGTATCATGAATAGAGTTAATTTCTATGTCTACCAATAATAAGTATACTAGTGGCAGAATATAGTGCACAATATTATTTGAATGTTCTGATGCCTGGTAATGAGCAGTTAAATTTAGCCCACTTCATGAGTGGTTGCACCATAATACCATAATTGAGTTTTAGTTGTTTTTTTCTCTTTTTTTTTTTTTTTTTTTTCTATTTTCACCCTGCTGGCACTGTATCCTTATGCAGTTTAACAACATTTTGCTACTCTGCTGATTGGTTGTTTTCCATTCTGCTCTTGCTGGGACAACGGGTCTAATTTGATTTTTTTAAATATATAAGACGTCAAATTTTGATATATGGTCAGTCCTATATGAGCAAAACAGGAAACTGAAAGGAACATTGAATCTGTTTTATACGTGGTGGATCACTGTGTACCAAAAATGAGTTCAACTGCTGAGCAAGCCTATCTAGCAAAGATAGTAAATGCATAGTTAATCCAAAGGAAGTTAAAAGTCTGAAGACTTACAGGAATTCACACTCTGGCCTTTGATTCACATATTTGACTTCAAACATGTAACTCTAAAAATCAGATCAGACTACTCACATATTTAATGTTAAGTACCAGTGTAAAGGCTTGGCCAGGTCAATAGGAGTGTGTCGCTAGTGCTGCTGCATTGATCACCGAGTATGGGGATGTCATTATTAGTTAGGGAAAACTAAGCTTTGTCAGCTGGTGCTTTTCCAGACAAATTTTGCTTCCAGCACGGTATTCAGTGCACAGATCAATGTTAACACCTTGCGTAGGAACATCTTAAAAGCTGTGGGTATTGAAAATACGTCTTTTAGGCACTGACAGAATGCCTCACATGCTAATATGTATCTCTCTGGATATACCTCACAGCTGTGTGACTATGTTATATCAAGTGATTCATCTCTATTTAAACTGCTTGCAAGTAGAAAAAGAAGCTACCCAGCTACTTACCCATTCCTCATCTCCATGAAGAGATGTGGTTGAGTAAAATAAACTTATGATGTTGGAAAAAAAAACACCAAACAACCATGCAGGGTGACAAGAATGACCCAAGTGACTTCACTTTTCTGTGACTGTGCTTTCTTTTAAGATGTTATGTTTGTTTTTTACCTAAACAAATACCTTGCAGCTAATTGTCAGTGCTTTATTTCAAAAGAAAATTGAGGATGTATTTTAACTTCTTGTTTGTCTCGACTAATTAGATGTCAAACATGGTTAAAAAGCTCAGGCATTTGCTTTAAAAGTTAGTGAAATGAGTCATGAAGGGTTAAATCCCTGCCAGACTTGATTTCCTATGGTCACTTGTTTTCAAAGGCCCAGTATTAGCTCTGCCATTTCCCAGGTTGCTGGACAGAAGTTTTGGTGAACCCCTGTTCTTGCTTCCTCTTAACTCCTTGTCACTCAGTCTTGCAGAAGATTAGAAGTGTCCTACGGGGCATGTTATGGATAGGAAGAGGAAGAGAAAGTGTATAAATGTATGTGTTAAGGCCACATCTGTGGTCTGAAAAGGTTCTTTTTGTTTATTGTAAAACAGAGTTCTGGTTATTTGGTTTATATCACCTTGATTTTCGTGGCATATTAAAGAAAATTTGAAGAGATCACTAGGGAAATCCTTGTCCAGCTGAAATCCGTGATGAAGATCCTGTTCAGTAGCTTCAGGGTTTTGCTCTGTACTTTTTAAAGTTTCTGAACATTTTCATCTTTGTGCATGGATTGGAAAGGTTTTACTCAGGTGATATTTATCTCCATATTTCAGTCATAAGGAATTAATATGATTAAAAGCCTGATCCAAAGTTCATTGAAGTCAGTAAGTTCTGGATCATAGCCTAAATGTGGTAAAACCAGCCATAAACCCGAAAGCTCAGTTGAGCTCAACCTCTGAGCTCTTCTTTTTGTGTCCTTCAAAGACTGTGTCCTTATTGTCAAGTAACAAGAAATGTCATTGTTGATATGTCAAAAGTAAAGGAATCTTTCTTTAAAGAATGTAGGGGGCCTGGGTTTTACTTTTTTTGGGGGTTGTTGTGTTTTTTCTAATCTCATTGACTTCAATTATGGTGTAGGTTGTAAGTCTCTGTATTGTGTCACTAGGTCACAGACTCTGTTCAGGAAACTTCTACTGAGCGTGGAGTTCTCAGAAAGACGGTTATCAAGTTGAGTGTGCAAAGTTTAAAACAATAAATATAGCCTGAACTCCAGATGAGTTTCTTGTATGGTTTATTGTTTCCTATTTTCTTTTACTCTCCTCTGTATTGGGGGTGGGAGGGGGATAACAGCACAAACAGAGATGGAACCAGCTATGGTAACCTTTAAATATAAACAATTAAGCCAAAAGAAAGAGAGCGTTTCCATTAACAGTTCCTTGATTTACGGATTTCTTTCCCAAGGCAACCCTGATTTTTGTCTCCAAATGAAAGTTGTGAACCCAACTTTCTCAAATCCATCTGTCATGTCTTATTTGTCTATTGAAAATTACTAAATGCTGTAAGTATGTTTTGCAAGAGTACATGTGTGGTTCTCCTTTGTTATTGTTGCTCAATTGGATACATATTACTTGAGAATAAGTAAGTGGAAAAGCATTGCGCGCAGATTTCGCTGTATTACTCCTTGGCTCCAATTCAAGCCATATTAAAAATAAGTGTCTTGTTTAAAGTTGCAGTGATAGTGACAACTACTCCATCCTTGATGTGCAGTTGATTTACAGTTTTATAGGATGGATTTTTTTTATCCGGATGAAATCCTGGCCCTAGTGAAAGCAATGGCAAAACTTGTGTCCGTTTCAATCTGTCCAACATGCAGTGATGAGGGAGGAATGTCACTGCACTGAATTACCTGTATGTACACTGATGTAAATATGATACCTGGCTTGTAGTTTTTTGACCCAGTCTGGTTGTAGTTGATGACCTGCTGGTGGGTTTGATTGTGGTTTCTCCTTTCCATCAAACTCTATAACTCACAATTCAATACCTCCACAAATATTGGGAAAGCAGGGCAAAGTGGGAGAAGGAAATGGGGAGAGAAATATTGGCAAGGGAGATTGTTTCTCTTGAGTTGGGACCAGTACTGGAGTTTGTCTCAAATTTCAAGGTATCTGCTTAAAAAACCTTTGCTTAAATGATGTTGTAAGAGTACTGTCTGAGGGAGGAGCCACTGATGGGCCTGAAAAGGAGAGAAGGACAGCCCCAATTTAGGAAGAAGACTTTGAAGAAAGGTAAAACAGGGACATTTGCATCTTTACCTTCCACTGTTTCTGACATTTCTTCACGGCTCCAGCACTCTTGGACCTCACTGTTCAGTCAGTGCAGGAGGCTGGGGGACAGTGAATATATCAGATGCAGGCACAGCCTCTTCACCATTTATTTTCACCCCAAAAGCTTGAGTCTTTCAGAGAAGATCTGTGTGTTGGTCTTTCTATCAGTGGTTGACTGGGGCCTTCACAACACCTGGGAACTCTCAGGAAACTCTCAGTGGTAGGACTACCCTGCCTGTGTCTGACAGCCCACAGGCTGACAGGACGGAGAAGCTGATGAAGTGCCTAAGCTCAGATCTTGCCTATATAGGGAAATTTTCAGCTAGCTAATTAGGGCCTGAGACAGGCAGTGTAATTGGAACAAGGAGGGTGAAAACCTAGCCCAACATTCTCATTTTGTGTTTCCAACTTTCCCATTTAATTCCCGTGGAAAAGGTGGTTTTTGAATTACAGAGCCTCTCTTTTCTGAGAAGCTGGAGTTCTCTATAATTATTTGCGCTGTACAGTTTTCAAATGACTGAATTATTCATGTAAGGTGCTGTATTGACAGCCATGGAAACTCCACCCTTTTGCTGTGCACGTTGCAGCACTTGTACTGTTTGTTACAACATCTTTAAAACTCTGACCTGGTGGGGACTTTTAATATCCATAGTTTCACTGAGCTCAGTGGAACTACTGATATATGAAGTGTGCCTTAAAATTTACTTCTGTGCTTGAAGCTTTTGATCAGGACTGAAGTACCTATCTGTTTGCTTAGGGTTTATTCAGGTGTGTACTTATTCCATAACATTTAGCAAAACAATGTTTAGAGTAAGAAACTTGGTCCTTGCAAGTTGTTACAATGTAAATGGGCTATTTATTATAATCTCTCCTGCATGTGCCTCCGTGTGCACAAAAAGCATTTCTGTGGAGTTCCCACCTGAAAAGAAACCATTAAATTAATTGTTTTCTTGAAAGTGTTTTTTCACTTTTAATTCAATGCATTGCTATATTTTGATCCTTTTAATATGCTTTTGGCTTGCTTAATCACTGATTCTGCATATGGCCTTTAATGCCCATAGCTGCTGTTAGGAGACATCTTTTTTATTAACTTCCTCTGGCCCACAGACTTTTCCCTCCTGTGCATACCTGGAACACTGGATGGAAGCAGCAGCAATACAAAGTTGCTCCAATATTTTCCACATTTTCTACATCAGCTGGGGCCTGACTTGACCCGAGTTCAATCTGAAGCAAAATCACATCTTCACCTGAGGCAGTGCCTAAGTGACTGAGAAGAAAACAAATCCTTCTAAGTGGTGTCAATGGTTGTGACATTTTCCAGTTGTTTGAAAGCTAAAAAGGGTAAAATTGTTTTCAGGCTCCCACGCACTTATTTTTAAGCAAATGTGTGGGGTGGGCCCTGGGAGCTCTATGTCAAATTTTTAAATGGAAGTTCTGTAGCTTGCTCTGGTGCTCTTGTTAATTAAGGTTACATGTAAAAGTTGCTGCTGGTGTTGTGCTGGTGCTGGTGGGCGATTCAGCGAATTCCTTCCCTTGCAGGATTAAAGCTCCCTTCAGGAATGTCTGCAAGTTCACGGTCCTCCCACATACAGCCTTCATATAGGTTACCTGCTTTCTTCCAGTTACAGCTGTGAATAGTAAGAATAACTGTGGGGATAGTACTTTTACTTGACTTTTCCTATTTTTTCCGAGTGGGATAGTGTCTGAATGTCCAGAAGAGAAAACGATGGCCACAGCTGTTGAGAGCATCAGAAATCTTAAGAGTGTTGTAACCTTTCTCCTGCACCACAGGAGGTTCTCTGTGTTGCTCTCTCTTTCTTTGTGACTGACATAGTTAGCCACATTAGGTTCTTTTCACTATCAATGGAAGGAGAGGTAACTCCAGAGAGCTAGTCTTGGGTTAGGCAGATTGAATGAGACTTTAAGGATGCTCATCACTTTTCAGTATCTGTAAAAGTAATTAAGCTTCTTGTTTATTTATTTAGTTTCTTTCTCTCTGGGAAGGTATCAAAAGAAGGTACCAATTAACAGCTAGGCAAGAACTTAGGCTGTATTGTGATCCAAAGCTTCCTAATTTAAGAAACTGTCTCTGCTTAAATGAGTATTTAAAGTTGTGTAAAAATTGAGCTGATTAAACTTACGTATGCCCTCACTATCTGTGATCTTGAGGTCACCCGTGACTACCTAAATATGTATCAAACTCGCAGTTATAGCAAGAAATATACAGTACCACTACAGTCTCCATATTCTTAAAATTACTACCTAATTTACTTCTCACATTTCCCATGCCTCTCCTCCTTAATAAGCTCATCCCAAATCCAGTGACATATGCTGGAAGTGACTGTCTGGGGCTGCAGAGCTTTACTAATTTAATAGCTTAATCATTCAGAGCTTACAATAAGCTGTCCCCTGACCAGCTCTGTTACTTTCTGAATGTTTCTACACTTTAAAGAGAAAAACATATTCAAGTTTCAATTCTGTAGAGTGTAGTTTGCAAATAAAAATCCATATGTATATGTGCAACTAAAAGGACAGGTGCCTTGACCCTGAATCTACCCTTTTTCAGCTGAAGTATTTAAATGATGAGAGCAGGATGAAACCTAATTTATTAATTTCTAAAAATTCTAAATAGACTTACAGTTTGGGAGATTCTTTTCTCACTTTGAGGATTACAGATCCCCCTTGAGCTAGATGTATCTACAGCAATCCCTGAAATGTGTGAGCACTAGTCTACTTTCTGCCACATTTAGTTTTCATCCCTTGCTGTTTGATAGCCAAACACAGTAAAGTCAGAAGTTTTTGCCATTCTTCTAATGTTTTAAAGTTGTTTGACATTTATTGGGCTGCCTGCTTATCTCTCCAGCTGGATGTTGCAGAAACTTTAGAAGTGAGCAGTCAAATAAAATTCTCATCTCTTATAAATATTTTCATGCAAAGTTGGATCTTGCAGGGAACAATCTGAGGAATGAAGTAGTTATTTGCTTTCATCTAACTTGTGGAAGGAGGTAAAAGAAAGCTCTCCTTTACTCTCCACTCTAATGAAGCAAAGCTCATGTTGGTTCCAACGGCCCCTCTTGGCTCCTTTTTAAATTCCAGCCTTGTATGAGAAAAGGACACAAAAAAGCTCTGTGAGATAATTTAAAGGATTTAGAGCTGCCTTTCAAAGGGGAGGGGTTGGTGGCCTTTTCTAGAGGCAGCAGATGATAAATAAGCTCACAACCATCCAAAAGAGCTGCAGAGGGTGCAGGGTACAGCTTTCATGACCAGCTGACGCTGGAATAGCAATAGATCCCACAGGTGGCCAAGGCACAGAGCGAGGTTGCAATAGATGAAGTTGTGATTTCAGGGTGTTAATATTACTTTTACTTCTTTCATGGATTTCCCACTGCAACTTCACTACTTTTGCATGAATGTGGAGCCTGAAATGGTTCGGACACCTACTGAAGCTCTTTTTCTCAAAGCGCAACAAAGGTCATATCAGTAATGATGAGTGTTGCTCTATGGTATGTCTAGGACAACTTGGTCTCATCTCTATCATGCCAGGTCTGTTTCAAGGTCTCTATTCTGTTAAACCCATGTGGTGAATCCAGTTCCTGTTGAGTGATAGGAGGCACAGCAGAAACAGTGTCTAGGAATCTGGGAAAGACAACTTTTATCTTCGAGACTCTGTTTTTTCCCACATTCACTTCTACTACAGCAGATGAATAGCTGTATCAAAACTACTTTCTCTGATGGCCTTGAAGACAACAACATAAATGTATTCCTGAGCTACCTGCAAATTGCACAGTTAGGAAATCGCTTCATTATAAATTACTCTTCCAAGAGGTGTCAGAGTCCATCCACCAAGACCAAGTGTCTATTCAGTTGTACAGGACGGTATGATAACATTTCCAAAGGGCTCTAGTTGGCACTTCTCTGAAATGTCATAAACAGCAGCAAGGCAGTATTTGCAGGATGTTGGCTGTGCAGTTATCAGTATGGTAACTCTCTGTCTATATTTTTGTTCGAAATATGTATCCATAGGTGTTTGTACTCTAGCCATAAAAGCTGACCTGCAACAAATAGGCAAGTGAGATTTCCACTCAAGTGAAAAGATTCAGAAATTTGATAAAATTGAAAGAAAATTCTTGCTAGCTCCTTTTAAAAGGGTGTTATAAACTAAACTATTAACAACAGTACTATATGTTGAAAATTTTGCTTTTCTCTGCAGTCTGGAGTATTAAGATAAAGAATTTTCTAATTCTATTTATTCAGATTTTGTTTCAGATTTTGTTTCTCATCTGTAATGTGAAACTGCTAGGTATTCTACTTCCTTTTCTGGCATCCTTTTATAAGTTTGTGTCTTTTATCATTCTTTAAACCTGCATTGTAGCTCACATTCTTTACTGGCTAACAGTTACATAAATTAGGAAAGTTTTGTTAATCTCAGCTTCATCACCTACAAATGGAGGTTAACAGAAACCCAGTACCACAGCTGATGATACACGGGAAGTCTGTACCATAAAGAGTATCAAAGAAAGTACCATAAAAGTGAAATCCTATTAATTCCTTGGCTCTTCTGTGTTAGCTTCTTCACCTGTAAAGTGGTATTAAGTGATTTCATGAGGAATTGCTTGAGGTCAGAGACTTGCCATGCTTATTCAGAGCTGTATCCTTCTCTCAGAATAATCCCATTAATGTGTGTATTCTAAGTTCAGTTGGAACTTATTTTTGATCAACATACAAAGGCCTTACAGGTACTTTAAAGTGATTATAATAATAATATTCACAGCTGTGTATGCCTGTGAAATGAAACACATTGCTATTATTCAGGAAGCATATCTAATTTAGTTCAATTTGGATATTCCAGACAATTTTACATAGGAACCCTTCACAATATTTTTTGGAGTATCCACCTCTATTTCACACTAAATACACTGTGAAGGTGATTACAGATGGTTTGGGAGAAGAAGAGCCTTTGTGTTTAGTCTTTGCAATATTGTCTACTAAAGGTATGTGAGTGCTTGTGAGATTCTGCCCTATTTCTGAATTTAAGCTAGGTTTCTCTTTTTTTAATCATAACTGATAATCATATTTTAAAATTTTTTTTTTTCTTGTGCTTATCAGACAAAACTAAACCATTCCTTTGGGCAATTCCTCCCCTTTCCTCCCAGTCTGAACATACCTTCACAAGCCACTGGTGCACAGTACTCCTTGGCTCCTACAGGTGTACATGTTTCCTTCCCAACAGATTCTGGAGAAAACAACTTCTCTTTCTTTGTGCACATATACCTTTTTCTGACTTTCCATACCCCAGATGTTCCCCAACCTTCTCCAGGATGAGGGCAGCCTTTCTTAGCCACTTGGGGAAGCACTCAGTAATCCGTTGAGTCAGTTATAATTGCCTATCATCATTTGTGACTCACTCACTGGAAAACTGTTGCTTGACAGCCCTAGTTCAAACCTAATAATGAGGATTAACTCCTATAACAAATTCAGAACTAGAATTTTGAATCTCTAAAAGATTTGCATCCTCATTCCTAAAATAAGAAAGCACCTGTTCCCTTCGTCATATATTCCACATACCTCAAATGCAGCATTTACATATTATCTTCAGAACTTTTTCCTTTGCTTTTATACTTCCTCATGCCACTTATATGAAGTAATTGTTGTTTTGAATAGCATTCATTTTTTCCATAATTAAGTACCAATTTTCATGCCATTAACTGAGAAATTATCAGATTTTCTGTGATTTTGATGTACTTTTGAACTTCAACCATAAGTCTGTAGTGTGACATGTTAAATTGTGGTGTCTTACTTGACCATCTACTACATAGTTTTCTTGCAGTTTTGCTGGTGCTAGAAGAGCCAAGTTCAATTCTTAAGGCTGGCAAACAGACCAACAAGAGACCAATGTAAAAGGTCCTGTTTACTTGTGTCAAAACTGAGTTTTTCATATGTCTTCAGAGAGACAAGTATCAAGGGTCATGTGTATTATTAATCCATATTAGAAATTTTAAGCTATCATCAATTATTCTGGTGTAAACCAAATGTAACATCATTAAATTACTGTGTCTGTAGTGCTGCATGTTCAGACCACTGGTTCTGCTAATTGACATGGCACCAAAGGGAATGAGGACATGGCCAAGCAATGCAACTTGTATTTTTTTAATACAATTTCCATAGCTGAGACCATAATCAGCCCCTTAAGGTCATTCCTCATAACTGCTACTCTCTTAATTTTTTTTTTCTATCAGCATATAGGAATATGACAAATACTGAATTTTGTTTCACTGTAGAGTCACCCCCATTACTATGCATAGAAACTATTTTACCTTATGCCAGACATATGGAAGTGATCAATGTATGTAAATTGCATAAGGAGAGGTGAAATACAGCTTTTTAGACAAGGAAATGTGTATTTGTTTCGGGTTAGAAGACACTGAAATCACACCAGAAAAGACTTTGGGTCTTAAGACAAGTTTACCTTTAAAATAACAACTGGTGAGCGGGTAGAATAGCAATGATTTTTGATAATCACCATGAAAGCACAATATTGTCCTGAGCTGAACCACTCAGACAGGTCTCTCACCAGGGTTTAAGACACCAGGGTTTGAGAGGCAATTGCTTGCATGTGCAGGGCCAGACTGTGGACCTGTTCTATGCAGAGGTGAACTGTTCTGGGACCCACTGTGCTCAGCAGTGCAAGTCAAGTTCCTTCAAACACAGGGTTTAATGGGCAGGGCCAGCTAAAATGTCTGCTTTTCATTTTCCTTCCCTGATGTTATGGTGTACCCACAGTGCAATGACTTGAACCTAGTCTCAAAATCTGGAGTTTTGAGGGGCTGAGTTCCTCTGTTAGGTTCTGAGTGACCGCAGGAGGAAAAAAGTAAGAGCTTAAGTCAGCTATGCTTTTCAAATAGTTTCTAAAACTACTGTCCCCCAGCTGGTCTCTAAGTAACCAATACTCATTTTATGACTAAGGCATTCACTGTACTCCCCAAATTTTCCATTCCAAAGAAGTTAGACTATTTTCTTTTTTTTTAATATATATCTAGTACTGTAGAATAAGAAACTAATATAGAGTCTGGCAGGGCTTTATTCTAAGGCATTGTCATATCTCTCATTCTGAGTTGAAAAATGGACAGATCACTGGGTTTCATAAATGTGTGGAAAAGCTGTCAAAGCTCCTATTTGCATGTGAATGGTCAGCTGAGGTAGGAAAGGAGATATGTAAATAATTATCTAGCTAGCTTCTGGCAAAGATCGTTGCATTTCAAAGTGCTGTGAAAAGCAGCACCATAAAACTTTAACCTATTCACAGGTATGGAAACTCCCACACCTTAAACAGATCTGCTGTAATAATGACCACTTGGGGAAAAATGAATCTTAAAAAGCAATATCAGGTCTCCAACTACTATACATTTTCCACTTCTTTTAATATTTCATAAAAGAGAAGCTAAAAAAACCACTCTCCCTCCTCCCACAAGGAAGAAAAAAAAAAAAAAGAAAGGGTGGGGGGGAAAGCACAAGATCTAAGCAGTAACCAGATGTAGACCTTCATTGAAAGTCTGGCAGATAAGTGTGATAGCAGTGGAAGAAATGTAAAGGATTTGAGTATTATTCTTTATTATGTCTGTATCTGACCCAGGAGTCACCCAAAATAATAATTACTTTAATCTTCCTTACAAACTGCTCAGCATTTCACTATTCTGTTCGATTGTTGTACTTCAGTATATGCTCAACTACGTAGAGCTGGTGAATGTTTTAGCTTAAAACTAAATGTGTCCTTCAAAATATACAGTTCTTCATGCATCCAAAAAGGTGAAAAAGTAAAAGTAAACAGTAGAAAAGTGAGGAACACCGGGTAAAGTAAAAATTTTGATAGTCTCTGAGTCAGCCAATTTTCTACATATTTAGTTGTACCTTGTGTCCACTTAGATAGAACTTGCATGTGTATATATGGACAAAGATTTACTAAGCCCTTTATGTCTGAAACAGCTTCAAAATCTGAGAATAGGCAGGCACAAGGACTACAAAATGTATTCAAAGTAAAGCTCACCTCCAAAATTGATATGGGCTATGTACCTACCTCTTAATCATGAGATAGCATGGAGCTGTTGCTGTAGTTTACCAATATAATTTTCCCTGATATTTTTTTGTAGGCTTCATCTACTTACCTTGAATTACCATGATGTATTTCATTCAACCTCCATATTTCAAAAATAATTCGTGCCACCCCTGTAATCATTTACAGCACACACTTTCTTTCTCAGAAAGCTTCTGTGCACTAATTTGATCAGGTTACACTGTGCTAAAAAGAACTCACAAAGTTAAATGCAATTTAATTCACTGAGTTTATAAAGGGCAATTATTCAAAGGCTCTGGGGTTTGCTCAGTCATACTAATATTCCTGTAATGAAATGTGATTTGTCTTGGTATTTACCAGGAGATTAAAACCAAAAAATCTGATCTTACAAATTCATGTGAGTTGTCCTATTGCTTTCAATGTACCTGGCACTTGTGGTGTGAAGTGCCCTTTTGAGAGGCTAGACAAGTTACTCTTCACCTACAAAATAATCAACCAACAAACCTGTGCAATTGCAAGGATCACTTGAAATTTTTGAGCTCTGCCCATTTAATGGAAAGAAATGAGGCAAAACCTGTTCAAAATATTGTTCCATTCTCAAATGAAAATTTTCATTCAGTAATAATCTCTCTTGATCCTTCTTATCCCATGGCTCCACTGTACCCTACCACAAGAGACACATTCCCTGCCTCGCTGTGGTTCCTTTCATCCTCATATCTAGTGGGATACAACATCAGTTGAAGTCACTATGAAAGACCCTCACTTAGTCTGGTAGATATTTAAGTATTAATGAAAAATGTGATCAGATTTTTTTAATGCCCAAGCAAATTTAAACTGAGTTTTTGAGCATAGGCATGTCATATCCAAGCCCTGTCCCATTTTTCCTATTCACAGATCTTTTCATTAAAACTTTCTGTGAAGTAGTCCCTCTGTGTGATTGTACATGGAGCACAAATTAGGCAGTTCCACTGATTCAAGCACAGTAACTTTAGCAGTAACTGTAGATAAGTAATGCTGAAGTGTCAGATTATGGTTTTTACAATGCAGTTGTTCTGTTTCAATAACCGTTCCTGATCCACCAAAAAAAAAGCACAACATTGTGGAAACTTTTATCCTTACTGGAGTATTACTTATTTATTGTAGCTGTGGCTTCAGGCACTTTGAGTGAAGGTTGCTCCTGCCTGCTTCTCACATGAGCTCACTGGAGAGAGCCCAGGAGATCTCCCCACAGCAGGAGACTCCAGAGCTGCTCTCCTGCCACTCCAAATAGCTGCTAATGCTAGCAACAGAGCAAGGAATCCCTGCTCCTTTTCAAACATCAGTCTGACAAAGTGGGACAGCAAGCATAGGGCCATGTGCTCCCTCACCCCAGTCATCTTGTCAATGGGCTCTCAGAGCTCTTTGCAAAACAGCAAGAGGAATCTCAAATTGCAGCCACTCAGATGTAGCCACTTGTGCAGACACTTCTATTACCCTAAAATTTATTGTGGTCTGTGTCACATGTTAAGAAAATGCAGAAAGTCTCAAATGCAGTAGAGGGTGGTGGGGCAATAAAATTTTTCACATTTTATGATAGGCATGCATTTAAAGAAGGAAGCAAAAACAATGTTTTCTGTTAAAAATAGGAGCAAAAACCATTTGTGGCATAGAATCCAATAGGAAACACACTTGCACTACTTCTGGTTATGGTGCAGTTGGCTGTGAAGTCCTTCAGTAGGCTGTAAGTGCCATCAATTTAATTAATTGGAGCTGTTACTGAAATTATGTTAGCAATCAGTGAACAACCCACAGAGTAACTCATGAGTAAACAAGTCCATGATGTCTCGAAACAGAGGCATCCTAACGTTTCTCTGCTGCTGGCCAAGGATAAGGTTGAAAGGTTGAAATTGCCTTGTATTTTAACATATATACAATAGATTAATGTATAAAGATGGCCCCTTACTGTAAGGAAGCCCCTTAGCATGTTCAAGTCATAACTGAAGGACATGCAGACATCAGTCAGACATCTTTACAAAACTGTCAGCCCAGTGGCAGGTTACATGGAGTGTCAATGCAACATGAGAAACTCCTTCCTCTTCCCCTGCTTTGTCCTACTGAGATCAGAAGCTCTCTTCCACTTCACTTCTCTTACAAAGGGATTTTGGGGTCTGGCTAAGCTCAGCCTATCCCTCTGTGATAATAAGCAGAGGGAAGAAACTTCCCAAATTCTGAACTCTGGAAATATCCTTACGTGCATGTATGCATTTACCTATATAATGTATACAAATATGAAGCTATTTGCATACCCATTCTTGGCTCAGATCCATAGACAGTGCAAAATTACACCACACCCTGCTGCAAGTTATTTTTAGCTGTTCCTCAATGTAAATGTCTAGTTCATAGTTAAGTTTCAAAATAATGAATGATGTGTTTTGTGTTTCAGTGGGTACAGACGTTTGTGTTGCATAGTGGATGATTTAAGCATGAAAGGTCTTGCATTCCTAAATCTGTTACAGAATGTGGGTGGGAGGTGGATCTTTTCTCCTTTGCTCATACCAGGAAACAAAGAATGAATGAATATTTGTCATGATGTTTCATCAAGACAGTGTTAACTTTAATTGAAGATATGTGTGTACGTTGTGGCGAGAATGACAGCTTGCTTACTGTAAAAATTTCTGAAAACTGGGGCATTGGGTTTTAGTATTTGTACAGGGTGTTAGCAGTGTTGATACTGAAACCACCCAAACATGAGCCTTGTGTAGTAGTCAGGTAATTAGGCCAGATATGCAGATCAAATGCTATTTTAAAAAAAAGCAAACAGAAAACAAACAAAAAAATCCAAACCCAAACAGCAACAACAAATCTAAACCAAACTAAAACCCCCACACCTGAAAACCCAACACAATTTTCTTCAGCTCTGGCCTAAGGGCTGTCAGGAATTATGTCTTCTCTTGTCCTCAAGTTCTTTCCTTAATCATCTGTGGCTGGTCTTCAGTAGTCACTGAATTAGACTGGCTTTTGGTCTGGCTGGATAATACTGTTTCTATGTTCCCATCTCCAAGATCAGTCTGGACATCTCACCAAGAGTGTTGGGATTTGTGCTCAGTCCTGCCCCCAGGGGCAAAATGATCCCCGTGTACACCTACGAAGGAACAGAAGAAAGACAGAGAGAAAGAAAGAAGGAGAGAAAGAAGGAGAGAAAGAAGGAGAGAAAGAAGGAGAGAAAAAGAAATAAATGATAATAATGAGAAATAATGGGTCATTTTTTCAGCAGTGTCCCTATGTCTTAAACTGGAACGGCAATAGAATGTTATCCTTACATGCATTTGAAAAAACCCAGTACAAAACAAACCCCACAATAATAACAACAAAAAACCCAAAGAGAGCTATTTCTAATAAAAACATTACTCATGCTACTATCATAGCCCTGATTTTGCATTTATTGGCATAAATGCGAACTTACAAAGCTGTGTGGATGTTTGCCATATGCAAATCCATCCATCCATAAATCAGCATACAGGCTGGAGACTGCACAGCTGAAGTGACTGTAATGGTAAATGAAACCTTTCACCACCAGGTCAAATGCAGTTCAGCATATGTGGTAAGTGGAAAAGCACTATCATATAGGAATTGATCTGTGGGGTATGTGAAACAAGTGACTGACCAGTTCACACTGTTCACCATCACAACTGGCTCCTCGAGTCAAAGCTGGCAAATAAGTTGGGCTGCAATGGTAAAACACTAAAGCAACCTGGCGGATGACTATTCTGTATAAGTCAGGCATAAACAGATAATTTGCCTTATGGGACTGTCTGGTACTGTATTACAAGGATTAAGCAGGCGTTTTTCATCAAAATGAATTGTCAGTGAAAAAGGAAGTTTCCATTTAATCAAAACTTTCCACCAGTTCTATCCAAATGAAAACATTGCTTTGGACTGTGGTGCTGATCTAAGGCACATAATATTATATTCATCTGACGTTAGCCTCTATGTGTTCAGGGTAACAGCAAGCTTTATAAGAGCTTTGCGTGGTTTTACTGCTTTCTTGCCCATTCTTTCTTGCACAGGACATTCAGCTCCCAGTAAACTCTTTGAGAATACCTCAGAAATCAGCATAAGGTTTCTGTGATGGCAGGACAGCAAAAAGTATGTGGTTCAGTCTCAGATCCTGGCCAACAGGTCCAAATCAGGGATTAGGCAGGTTTATAATTTGTATAAGGTGCAGTTCAGTGTCAGAGGATGCCATGTGAGAGAGGACACACTCAGAAGCATTTCC
>JAWWLV010000045.1:7967543-7982564 GCA_035041135.1 Platyrinchus mystaceus
GCAACCTTTAATTACATCTTTTTTTTTTTATTTATTTCTAAGGCATTTCTGCATCTCCTGATGCACAGAATGGGGCTCGGTAAAGCAGCAAAGTGAGATCTGTGTCTAACACCCCTACTTCATTTAGTGCAGATTCTACTCTGGTGAGTGAGGCAGGGGACAAAAAGGTTAAGGTGATTGATTCCTCTACTGCTCTTGAAGATCGGGGCTTGTTTAGTCAAATCAAATGCCTATTATTTTAGGATACTTTTGTTTTCTTTCTTCTTGTGCCTACACAAATTAGAAATCATAACAGCTTATTTTCTCTTGAATAATTTTTCTGATTTTTACCGTAGTATAGATGAAAAGCAATTTAATAATTTTCTTCTCTAGACCAGCATTTGAAAGCTGTGTAGTCATTAGGTCAAATACTGAAAAGCTCAAAAAGAGAGAAATTTGGTATTTCATCCTTTCTGTACACTAAATAAAGTAAGGATAACATACAAAAAAATATGTATATTAATCTAAGTCATGGTAATGAATGAATACCTATGGTTAAAATACTGCAATCCAGTTTAATGGTGAGGTCTCTTTTGCAGAATAAAATGGGATTTAATTAATTTGTCTTCTTAAATAGAGACGGACGATCTTTTTGTGGAGATCCTCAGGGGGACCTCACGACTCCCACTGACCTACATAACACTTATTTTAGGCAAACTGCTTTGTGACATAACAAAAACTTGGGCCCAAGTATTTGGGTATTCATGTTAGGTATAGTTCATACCATTTGTTATTTTATTAGTATTCTGAAACAGAGTTCTCAAATAGCATATGAGACAGTGGGACACGCGTAGAACATGCGTGAACCAACACCAAATTCCATTTCCTAAAGCCTACTCTCAACTCAGACTAAGGCAAAAGAGAAAAATCCCAATGCTTATATTTTCTCTACAGAGATCATTGTAAAAGCATGTTGGCTTGAACATTTAATCATAAAATAAGGAATATATTTGGAGCACTGTGCATAAGAGTGTTACCTAGTGACATCCATCGGGACCCTGTGTTTTAGCTTAAAGTACATACTTTTTAAAAAATGTTTCTGAGGTTATAAGGGTAAATGTTTTGGAGGAAGTTCCTGAAAACATAGGTCCTGTAGGAATCATACCTTTAATCCATTGGCTTGATACAGTTTTCAGCACAATCAGTAAAATCCCACTGCCTTTGCTTGGCTTTGGATTAGACCTCAAGGGTCACGAACTGGTTGAACTGAGCAGGGGAGCAGATGCGAGCTTCCTCAGCTTGCAGACCTTTCTACCAGATTCCTGTTCAAACTTGTTAGCATCTGAATCTCAGGAGTGCTTTCTAGAATATACATCTGCAGAAAGCAGCAAACGTGTAAATTATTCTCTTAAATCTCAAAGTTTTACTTCTAAAAAGGGCAACAGTAACTTTCCTTATAAGGAACTCAGTAATACTTTAGAATATAGCTCCAAGCTTGGAGACCTCCTCTTCTGTGGGGTGTTTATGCACTCCTTTTGCAGCTGTGGTACAATAGTTTAATTAAGCAATATTCCACTTAAACTGCAGTCAGCCACTATGGTCAGGGTGCTTTTCCTCTGCCCACCGTGGAGAGTTGGCTGTTCTAATTTCATTTGTTCAAATTAATGTGTTAACTCCCTATGAGGAGGTAAGTAGTGTGTCACAGCTTGAGGCAGGACCTCTGCACATGAATCCTTTTAGTTCATAGCAGGATTCAGGCATGCAAATGTTGACATTTTCAAATTGTTTCCTCAGAAGGTCAAATTAGTATTAGTGGCTACAAAAAGAAAACACATCTACCCTGATGCCTTTCATAATTAGACTAGCTAGGAATATACCCAAGTGTTTGCCGTTATACTTGAAACCATGTAAGCAGCTTCTAGAATTACATTTGTTCATGGAAAAAATAACCCTAAATACTTTGATTATTTATTTGACATTACAGGAAACAAAAATGGTTGAAATAACTTTTGAAAACTTTGGAAAAAGTAGTGTATTTATTGTACACTGATTAGTAATGCTCCATGGAGGCTCAGGATTCACTATTTTCAAGACTGAGATATCCATTCTTGAAGGTTTTCCAATATGTATGTGTCAATAGGAAACCTCTTCATCATCAGGATAAGGAGTCATTTCCCCAGTTATCTTAGAAAAGCAACAGAATCTCATGATGCTGCTTTGTCATGTCTTTCTTGGGTACTACTTAGTCTTCAAACATTATAAATATGTAGGAACTTTATTATGAAATTAGTTTATTCCAGATCTAATAAAAATCTTGCTAGACAATAAGGAGTTTTAGAGACATGCTTAGTACATTTCACTTAAAGAGTTTAAGTTATATCCACATCTGCTGTAAATTAATTTGGGTTTACTAAAAGCAATAGAGCCATAGTTTTACCAGTTTCTAGTCAGCTGAAATCTGTCTTTAGAACTTACTTGGAACCACCCAATGTTGCTTTAATTTGGAAACACTGAATCAGTGTCCTGTTCAATTTTAGATGAAATGTAACTTTAATTTTTTTTTAATTTTTGCCCCAAATCTCTGGAGTATACCGTTAACCACAATGTGTTAGTGTATGACCATTGAGGAAAAATGTGAGTTCTCCTTTAACTTTCAGTGGGGATTTTGTGTGAATGCTCCTCATCTGTCAACAGTGACTCATGGTATCTTGGATCAATGTGGGCATTTGGAAGCCTGTGCAGCAGTTGACATACATATACACTTGAATATTGCACCCAAAGGAGCATTCTTTTGGAGGGAAATTAGTAGAGTAACTAAGCGGAGCTGCTGAGGATGAATAATATCATTGGGTCTGGAAAGGTAACTGGAAAGTGCCCTGCCTTTTCCCCCAAAACATTCCAATTTTTAATGTGCCCTTTACATAAACCGAAATTACACTGAAGCTACACAGTGCATGCAAGAAATTTATTAAACTCATTGTGCAGGCATGGCGATTTGGTGCCAGTGAATAATGTTTCCTAAATTCAGGTGGAAAATGGTCCTGTTTTAAAGCACACAAAGTGCAAAGAAATGTAGAGTGTGAAAAAAAATGAAATAAGTTAAAATTTGGAGTACATTTTGCAGAAATTGTTACATTTTGGTAGTTCTCATTTTACCTAACACAGATAAGAAGGCAAACCCTGCTTTCCATTTCAGTGTGCCTGGACCATTTCACTAATACCTTCAGTCTATAGGTCATTCTCTAAAGGCATTTGTTCTGAGAGGGACACAAAGTAAATTATATGAATGCGATCTCTGATTTCTGTCTTGGTAAGAAAAGTGTAGATTTTGTGGCTTGAACAAAAAATGATATAATGATTCTCATTTATATTCCACTGGAGCTTCAGAAACATAAAACTTCCATTCTTTTTCTCTCCTGATGGTAACACTGAGGATAATGATGCTATTGTGTTGATGCAAGAAGGAGCTATCATTTATTTAGATTGACAAGACACCTAGGATCAGTGGTGTGGACTAGATCTCCTTTGTGCTAGTTCAAAGAGAGAGGAAAGGAATAAAAAAACCCCTGGAAACAGATGGATTTTTGGCATGGTAGGTAGCCACACCAGCTTTTCCCCCCTCCCCTCCAAGTTAATTTAATTGGAAAAAAAATATTGCTTGTTTTTGTTGCTTTTGGAATAGTATTTTCTTTTCTTTTTTTCTTTCTTTCTTTTTTTTTTTTTTTTTTTGAGTTGTAACTTGTGTGCATGTCACCCCTTCTTCCTGACATTTGCTGCAGGAGATGGGAGGAGATGTGGCTGGACATGCTGTAGTGGGTCCGTATCAGCTGAGAGCAGCCACCAGAAACCTGCTACAAGCCAGTTCATGTGGGACTGGCTGAGTGTGGTTGGAGTCAAAACATCCTAAAGTTACTTTCAGTTATCTCTGAATCCCCTTCTGAGGCTGCTCTGAATAGACGCTGATGCACCAGGTGATTTGATGTTCAAACAAATCCAACTATATTCACATTGACATGGCTTTAAGCAAATGAACTTGTGCTGTAAGGTCAAGGACCATGAAGTTGTATCCAAATCTCCTCATGCATTAAGGCCATCCAGACAGGAGGTGCTACCTGAGTGCTATTGATAATCCACTCACTTTCCCTCCTCCATCTCTACTGCAAATGGCAGGTGGGTCTTTCTGGAGTTCACTTAAAAGATCAAATATGGACAAGTTATTTCAAAACAAAAGGCATTTAGAAGGAATTAGAGGTTGAAATGCTGTTACAGAAGCTGGGTTCAATCAGCATGAAGTGATGCTGTTTGCGAATACTTCCACTCACCCAGGGAGGCCCCAAAGGCTTTGAGGAGGGGAGATGGAGTGGGGAGGAGGATGGGTGAGGGAGGTGCCATGGGCAGATGCAGAGCACAGGCCAGCTGAAAAGGGAGTCGCAGCAGTCATTTTGCTGAATTAGATTTCAAGTCTTGCATTTTCACTTTCTTTGTCAAGACTCGGGTCATGGCTGCACTTTTATCCACAAGTGACTAGGAGGGAAATATGCTGTCTCCAAGCACAGCCAAAGCAAACACATAATATAGGGTTTCCGTAACTGGGATTCTCCATTGTAGAAGATAACAGGGTTAGGTCAGTCAGAGAATGATAGTTCCCAAGAATACTCTCTAAGTTTCCTACAATTTGAGTTTCAGGAACTTGGTGAGCTAGAGGCTGTCTCTCTAAATTTAATAGCCTCTTAAGGATTTCTTTTTCTTGATTTTATCACTTTGCCCCTTGAAACTGTAAAAAATTTTACCATTTACATTATCCATGTCAGGAATTTCTACAGCTTTAACTGTGTGTTGTGTGAACTGGATTAAGACTTTTTTGGGAGATTTTAAAAATATTAAGCTCTTCACACTGTAATTTCTTAGTGTTGTCAGAATTATAGTCCAAGTTTACTTCTATGTCATGAAATTTCAGGTAGAAATGCATGCCTCCCACCCCAGAATCCAGAAAATTAATGTAAAAATTATATATAAGGTTTATTTTCCATTTTGAATGTAGCGATTAATTAGAAATTTCTTGTTCCTTATTTGAATGTGTAATAATTACAAAAACAGTGAAAGTAGAACTAGATTGGTTTGTGTAACTTGAAGAAAATTTAAAACTTTGATAGAGTGCTATTCAGCATGAGAAAATTCACTTTGAGTTGAGAAATGGCATGGGGGGTTTTGCTGCTTTTCGATTAATAATTATGTTTACGACATTTTGAAAGAAGGGAAAAACTGGAAATTCTTTTTTGATGCACAGAAGTTTGTAGGTACATTTGATAAATAATCATAGGAAACATTTGGTAAATAATGTTTACTAATTTGAAGCTTTATTTATCTAATGGACACTAAATATATTCCACACATTGCAAGACCACACTGTTTAGAATCTTTTCCATGGCATAACTCCATTGATTTTCGTTAGGGTAAATTAAGAGCAAAATCATGCATCATCACTTACTCTATTTTGGAATAGAAGTCTGTGCAAGGAGGGTCAGTGGTTAGAAGAAGTGCCAGCTTTATTTTGCTGCAATTAAAGTGCACAGCAGAGCTGTGTGTATCTGTATGTGAGCTACCCAGACTGTTTAACTGCAGTTGTTGCTTTCAGCCCCTTGCTGATATTCATCCAAAACTCTCTTATGTATTAGAAGAAACAAGAGCTATCAGAAGACAGAAGGGTGTAAATCCAAACATGAATTTTACTCATTCATTCTATTAATGTTAAAAGACAATTCCTCAAAGTGCTGGATGTGTGATCAAAGTAAAGGGAGGATCCACTCTGGAAAAACAAATTTTAACAGAAGGAGTGTTTATAGCTATGCCTGAAATTAAAAATATGAGGTCACTGATTTGTACCCATAAAAGACAACCTGGACACAGTCCATCTAAGTTGCCTGCTGTATAAATTATAATGATTATAATGATTTACCTACTAGCAGAACTAGCCCAAAGCCTTTTTTACATCTTATTGATCAGAGGACTTTGAGGAGTTTTTACACAGATAGAGACAAGAGTTTCATCCATGATTTGCAAGCATAAAAAGACTTTTTTTGAAGCAGGTCAAATGTGTTTTCCATCATAAATCTGCTGAAAATGCAAGTGTTAATTACTCTATTTTGCCATTTTGCATATGCAGCTAAATTTCCAGGGAAGCTTCCTAACCCTATTGTGCACATTAAATACTTCACCCTAGTATATCATTTGTGTAGGTTTATATTGTCAGTTCAGTAACAAAAATAGAATAAAATATATCAGAGAAGGACTTAGAAGTGTAGAATGGTTTGGGTTGGAAGGGACCTTATAGATCATCACGTTCCAAAACCTTGCCATAAGCAGGAACACCTTCCACTAGGCCAGGTTGCTCAAAGGCCCATACAACCTGGCCTTGAACAGTTTCAGGGATTGGGTCATCCACAACTTCTCTGGGCAACCTGGGCCAGTGTCTTACCACTTTCATAGCAAAGAATTCCTTGCTGATATCTAATCTAAACCTGCCTGCTGTCAGTTTAAAGCTTGTGTAGTTTGAGATCAAATTTACCTCTGCTGGATTTCCCCCTACATCCCAGTGTTTGAAGCTGTAGAGTTACTCTCTTTTGCAGTCTCTTAAGCTGGTGAAAGCACTCACACCCTCCCTCACTGATGGCTCACCCGCTGCAGGTCACCCTCATTCTCACACTGTCTCAAATTTGACATCTAAATCCTTCATGGACCTACCCCATTAGTCTCATCAAGAGCCATTGATAAATTGGTTGTCAAATAGCAAAGTCACACTTGAAAATAAAACCACCGGTCTTTTAAAAAATTTCCCCTGATATCCCTACAAAACGTAGCACTTCATATTCATTAATTCTTCTAAATGAAGTACATTGGTTTAGAACTTGTTTTTGAAGTACATTGGTTTAGAACTCAAAACCAAGACTTCTTTAAGAGTTAGAAAATACTTTCATACTTTTGCCCTGGAAAAGGAATACACTTGAAGGAGGAAGGGTTTTATCATAACTGCAACTCCAGTACATATATGGACATTGTTGGAACTTTTGACTCCTGATTGTCCATGCTGTGTGAATCACAAAGACACTGACTGGATTTTTGACTATCTGGTTCAGTTGTTAGGAGTTTAGAATAAAGGGCACTGTTGATAAAAGATGAATGATAAGAAAAAAATGAACTGACCTCACTAGGCCAACTTTTCAGAAGGGAATTTTCTAAAACACAATTGTATTTAAGTAGTTAGCTACTTATTTTCATCTGAGAAGTTTTTACTTAGAAATAAGGATTCTTTGGAAGATGCACTGACTAATAATAAGAAATAAAAAACCCTAAAACTTCTCAAACTGTACTTGTGCAAAAGTCATCATGCAGACATTTTGTCTTTGCATTGAGTCTGTCTTTCATCGTCATGATTACGACAATGTATAATCACATCTCTTAAGCTAACTTCAAAGTAGCTCACCTGCTAAGCCTGAAGTAACACCCTAGTCATTCAACATGCAGCTTCATTGAGGCACAATTAGATGAAGAGCAAAATCAATTAATTTTTGCTGACCTTTTAGTCAGCGTTGTTAGACACTATGAGTACCTAAGTGAGTTTCCAGATAACTCAGGTGCACCAATACTGCAGCGTGGTCAATGTATTGAGCAAGTAGGTGTGCCTATAGAGAGCAACAGCTCCTTTCCTGCTTTGCTTTTGTTCTGGGAGAAAAAGTTCATTAATTGGAAAAATTGTGCTCCCTGCTACACTTGGATCCCACATCTAGACAGGCCGTGCAGAGGATAGGATGCGACAGTCTTCCAATCTCATTCCTGCTTGTCCAAATGAAATGCATTTGTGCCCTAGGAAAACAACTGTCTGTGCATTAGTCATTGCAAAGGTGTTTATGCTTCTATGATAATAAGACAAGCTGGTACTGTTTATAGATAAGAAAATCAGTCCTTGAAGTGACAACTACCCACAGTTTTACTTTCCTGATAACCAGTACCGGTTCTGCTTGCTGAAAACCAACTTTCCAGAAGTATCATACAAATAGTTGAAAACTGATTAACTTCTAACTATATCTGATAACCAAGTTACTTAATGAATGGCATTTAGCTGGCTGTTTACCTGTGCTAGCTCAGATGGTGCAATGCAAGGTCATGCAGTGCCACACTGGGCTAACCAAGCTCAGAGCTGAGTTAATATGCCTACAGCATTTCTACTGTTTGAGTTAGCATGTTTACAAACTTTGCATTAGACCAGTATTTTGCTGTAATATTTTGCCACATTTTAGAGAACTTTGAGAGTTACAGATGTCCCTAACATCTGGGTGTTCATTGGTATGATACACCACTTTCATTGTTTCTCCTGAGCATTTCTTATACCAGCACAAGTGGGAGGTAGCAAAGATACCTACTCAAATATCAAGGCAGATAAATTTACCCTTAGAAAGATAATGCCTTAGTAAAACCAGATCATGGTCTCTTTTTGCCATGTCTTTCTTGCCATTTAATTCATCACACACACACAAAAATGCTATAGGCAATATAGGTAATAAATGTCTGTGATTTTGTAATAATGTTGTACTTAAATACCTGTGAAGTTCACAGTTAAATATGTGCCATAAGCTATCTCACAAAGCCAAATTCATAATATGGGATGTTACAGTAAATTTTCAAATATATGACATCAAGCTTTACAAGTCTTTGTTTAGCTCAGAGGTTAATATTTCTCATGTTTTATAAGAGAACAACTGACCAATAGGGATAATCCGGATTCACTTTCAGATAGAAAAAGGACAAATAATGCAAATAATAAAGGGAAAACAGGTTGGCTTTAAAAACCTAAATGTTTTATGTCTTTGAAATATCATGTGACTCCTTCAATTATTCAAACCAAAAACACTTTAAGGGCTGTCATGTATCTAAATGGTGCTGACATTAATGAGCTAAAATCTTCTCTCAGTTTTACAGTATAAAAAACATATGCATCAGTATTTTGAAGTCAAGGGATTCCATGCTTATAGTGGTGCAACTGAAACAAAACATTGGTGTAACATTCCTTCTTCCAAGTATCTGGTTTTAATCAAAGTATGCTCATGGCCCTCAAGCTTTCTTTGCTGCAGTGGAAGATAGGCAGGAGTGTTTCATTTTTAAAGTGCTTGGTTTACATCATGAGTGCACAAAAAGCTGTATATCTTGTCCTAACTACTTCTAATTGATAAATTTTAATAAGTCCCTGAACTGTGTTTCTGAACTACATGTTCTCTCAGAAAAAAAAGTTTTACGTAAAAATAAATATGGTTCTGTTTTCTTTCTCCTTCCAGTAGAGTTCAGTGGAACCAGGTGATTGGCAACTGTTATGATAAAGTAGATGAAGAGGATGAAAGCTAGGACTGATTGAACAGCTGTGAGGGGCTCTGTTCCAATTGTATTTTGATTACTGATAAGATAACCCTCCCTTTTCTCCTAGTGATTTATCTCATTCAAATTACAATAACACTGAATTGCCATCAACAACAAATGCTGTGTAGTTTCAAGTTTCTCTGACTCCCAGTGTTGTAGCAAAAACCCAAAGGTGCTGATTACAGAAGTTTTCATGTTACATTTCTAAAAATGGATAAATCACTTATTACACTGTGTGATCTCATACACTTCATAAGCCTGTTTTTTGTTTCATTTGAGATAAAAGTGATTACTTTGTGATATTTCCAAGCAGCATAATTTTAGAATTATCTGAAAACATAAACTGGGTTTTTTGGGGAGGGGAGGGTGTTGATAATTTTTGTCTTTATTCTTCTGCTCCTAATATGAAATAAAAGTCTTATTGGTAAAAGTATTTTAGAATTATTGGAAGAGTTTAAATGTTACTGAAAGACGGATAACCTGACCAGTTAAATTGAAAGATGTAACCAAAAAGTGTTTCTGCAATTATTGTTTTATTTTTTCCCCTCAGGCAAAATATTTAAGTAGGATAAATTAGTTTTCCTTGTTTTAATTAATTGTTTTTTAGAAATTTGAACTGTAACATAGACTGTAGCAAGTTTCTTATTTTTTTCTAGAGTGGGCAGCTGAACCATTCTGCTCACTAAGGGCTAGATCCTAAGGTTCCACTGATGTCTGAGGTGTCAATGAAATAAAGTCATTGTGGTATAAAGTGGTCAAATCCTGGGTAGGAGAAAGGATTAGTCACCCTTCAGGCCATTGGGCGTGCTACCAAGCTTTAGATCTGGCATGGCGTCAAGCTCATCTGTTTTCAGACAAGCACCCATCTGAGTGTTTTTTGTAATATATGGAAATACCCCACTGAAATATCCCACTGTATGCATGGAAGCCATTGTCTTTCTCAGGTGGGGAACAGACTCACAACAAATACGGTGCCTTCTCCATGCTTACATTTCTGGATTTGCCAAATACAGTCTGCTGGCTAATGCCCTGCAGGAAGCTGTCTTGATTTCCTGCCAGTCCCTGCCTTCTTCTTGACTCTTTGACTGGGGCAGAAGTCACCATCTACACTCACAGCAATAAAATGGGGAAGCTGCAGGAGAGGCTGGAAGTTAAAATACTCACTTCTTTCCTTGCGTGGTAGAATTACTGTCTTAGAATTCTGCAAATAATTACTCAAAGAGTAATGACTAATTTACACCTGGGATTATTTAGAAAGATATACATGCTGATATACAGAATAGGCACAGTATGCATCTGTGTAAGCAACAAATGCATGTGCAAACATGCAGCCACCTGATCCTCTGTAGCCAAAGTAAAAGCCTGGCGAGAGAAGAAGGAAATGTTCTAGCATGACGTTGTGGGAGGCACTGCTCACAGTTCAGCAAAATCCCTGTTTGATGGCATAATGGCATTGACTCATCCTTTATCTACTGCTAGAAGATACACAGTGAGATATTATCGTTGCTGGCAAAGGAATGAAGGTCGAGAGTTTCGTGCAACCAGCAACCCACTCGTTGGCTTCATGAGCGTGTTATGACGAGCAGCACTGCCTGTATAACCCAGTCACTCTGGAGAGTCACTAGGAGTAGGACAGGTCCAGATCTGAATCCTTCTGAGGAAACTAGTAGACCTTTTCTCTGATTTTTAGAGAAATTGATATGCCCCTTTGAACCTTATCAACAAAAATAATCTTGGCTGATGTGTCGTTGTGAAGTCTATGGCAGGAACACAGGCCAAAGCTCACAAATTTTCTAACTTGTTACACAAACTCCCTCTTGCTAAAAAGACAGTTTCTCTACTAGTAGATAAGGAAAAAATAAGATGGTTTTCTTTTGTTATGTTCTCCTTCTGACAAACTCTGCTGAAGGAACACAGACATAAAACAAGGTTTACAGTGGAATACCAACCGTGGATAAGGCAAACTTCAGGATCTGCCTGTCTGTATTCATCTTAGCTATAGCTGTGGTTTTCTAGCTGCTTCTTTAATGAAAAAGTGTGATAAAAATAAACCAAATCTACATTCCTTGTGCATACATATCTCCATGGATGTCACAGCAGGAATTTGGCCGTCTGTGTGTATACATGCTATTAAGTTACGATTCCATTAGCAAATTAAATAACCATGTATTAAGAGGAAGTCAAGGGCTAGGGACCAGTTTTCTTCTGTAAATTTGCCAACTTGGCCTGGCAAAGTGAATGTTCTGACTCAAGTCAGACTGGATCAAGTGAAACATCAGTTAATAGAAGAAAGACCATGCAGAGTCTACAGAAAGGCACATTGAAAAAGGTCAAATACTTCAAACTTGAACACTGGCAGAGAAAGACGAGTAAGATGGAACAAGCAAGTCAGGACTGTGAATTAAAGCAGTTTGAAGTGAGGTGGTTCGTAGGAGAATCTGGCCCACAAACTTTGAGAAACTCAACCTCCATCTGATTTCAGTGATCATCACTGTGAAAATTCATGATAATATGATTACCTTTTAAGATATGGAGCATTTTGAACAGTTAGTTTTGGTCACCTGCAACACTTAATAAATGGGAAGCAAGCACCAATAACAAAAGCAATGACATATGTATCACCTTCAAAATATCACTACCCCCTCTAAATGTACATCTTAGAGCATTTTTTAGACAATGCTAGTCATAGTTTGCAGCGGTTAACTGTATACGGCTCATTCATTCCTGTTCAAAACTACAGGCATGACTACAACTGAGGATGTGTCAAAAGAAAATAAGAAAATTATCTCTGGGCAATTACTGAAGAAAGGGTACTTGACTACAAAAAATGGTGGAATAATGTTACATTTTTGCAATAAAAATAACTGCACAGATCATAAAGGAAGTAAAAAAAAAATTACTTTAAATACAGGCAACGATTATCTGTCTGTATAGGTCATGGATATGCCAACATTTAATAAGAACCAAAAAAAACCGAAGAAAATAATTAGCGTATGCATCGTAGATAGTATTAATCTCATTGATTTATTGAAGGTATTAATCATTTTTCTCTTGTCATTACAATGCAATCTATGTTGTAAATCTTGGTTTATGTTATCAGTGATCATCCATGTACCTTGCCAGCATGAGTGATCGACACTTAACAGAATCGATGGATGTCAGTGCCCTTCTGGGAGTATGCCCTGTCTTTGCTGTTTTTCTCAGCAGTAGCCACTGATTGGATACTGAAGACATTGGATAGTAAACACTTTGAAATTAATGAATTTGGGGAAATGGAATACTTAATTTGTATTGATTGTGCGAATGTCATTGCTATGCTCTTCCAAAGCCTGTCCAGAATGTCCTATAAAGCCGTATTCATCATGTAAGTTAAAATAAACAGCAGAGGAGCTGCAGAAATTATTTAGCTTTTCACCTCCTACTTGTGATGTAGCTCACACCTAACTTAATTAGCAGTGATTGAGAATCATCAACAAACAAATGACATTTTTCTCCTCAACCTATATTCTCAACCTGATTCCTGATGGGGAGAAACCTGATGTCAAACAATTTGAAATACACTGCTTAGAGCATGCTTAGTCCTAATCTTTTGGGCAACAGACCTGGAAATCTAGTCATCTCCTGCAAAAGTCAGTAATGTGACAATATGACACAGACTGGATTAAAACCTAGAAGAAATGTCCTAATCTTAGACAATGGAATTTAGCTTTTAGTTTAAGTTGCATGTTCACAAAAAACCCCAACAGAGTTACCTTTAATATAGTTGCTTACTCTGAAAGTCACAGACAATTAAAAGAAAAAAAATATATATATTTCCCTGCACAGCTACATCTGGTCCTTTTAAGTTATACTGTAGAGACTTATGAACAGTGAAGATGATGATGTAATTTACTCTTGGCCATAAGAAACCTTAGACTGCAATGTTATGATCTGACATTTTTCATGAATATTAGAAAGAAAAGAAAACATCAATCACCATCTGTAGATGTGAATATTTAGAACTCTGCATTAGCAAAATCATATCAGGCTTCTTTTAAGCCAAGTAGCTGTGTGCCTAACTGATCTTATTTCCATTTTTATCAGTTTTACCTTTGTGTAACATTGACTTCAGCAGACACTTGTCTTTACACCGCAGTCACAAAGGACAGAATCATACCTATGTGAGTTCAAACCAGAAAGATGAAAAAATTGCAAAGGTTTTTGACAGCTATATTATAAGAAAAATGATCAGATACAGATGACAGCAAAGCATTTCTAGCCAAGAGAGTTCTAAGACAAGTTAAGCAATCAATCATCTACATCACTCACTATTCAGTGAGTCGACATTCAACATCTGAATCAGTCATTACAAAGTAAAGAGAATTAGTAAAGTCTCTAACAAAATGCAAATAAGTGAACCGGAGGACAATACAGTCAAATTCTAGAACTTGGCAGGAAGCCAGAAGAATTATTTTGACAAGACTGCTTGGGGTGATTTGATTGTTACATTTAAAAGAAAAAAAAAAGAGAAAAAAAAAAAGGAACTTCAGTCTTTAGCAGTACAAGTTTAAAAAGTGTTCTGTGATACAAATGTATAGTTATATTTAGTGAGAAAAAGTGTAGAATAAGGAACAAAATATAGTGCGTGCTCTGACACTTTGCTTTGCGAATTAATTCTTTCTAGTACTAGTGAGAGTTTTTTCAAATAAATGCAAAGAACACAGGAGCAAAGCTAGACCAAATGTTATGCAACTCTTAGTGTTATCTTTGTCTTCCTTGAATATGTTGCCTACTAATGTTTTTCATGTTAGAGTATCAGCCTGATTCCAAATCCACCTGGTATAAGTGAACATGAAAAATAGGTTTAACATCTGTGGGACTACAAAGATGCAGGTGCTGAAATTCTGTAAATTCATAAATACCACTATTATGTATGTCCAAAAAAGCCTCACTAACATATTCCTTGTTCTTTTTAAAATAAAAAGGGGGGGGGGGGTAGGAGGAAGAAGAAAAATAAGATTAAAAAAAAAATTAGGCAGAAACTTCTGTTTTAACAGCAGTTTCTCCTTGATTTTTAACAGCATAGGGGATACTATCTTACGCTCGTTCCTCAGTTGCAGTAATGGTGGAAAATGGGAGGGATCTTACTGAAAACCAAGTCATAGCAGGTAGCTGCACTGTTAGGCAAATCCTAGACATCCTCAGCTTGCACATATGGAAGAAGTAACACAAATGTTAGATACATGAAGCTTGGTCCATCAGCCCTTAGATCTGAAGTATTCACTTCCTTTGTCCTCCTTGGTGCATCAATGGAACTGCTCCTGCTCCTAAAACTGCATGTTTGCCTTCGTACTTCTCAAGGTCAGGGCTTGAAACACATAGGATTTGTCATCACTAGGAATCTTTCTTGTTGATGACTTACTAGTGCTGGCATGTCTTAATATGATGGAGATGGTTTGGTTTTTGCTCCTGATATGAATGTAGATAGACAGGAATAAAGAAATAGTGTTTTCATGAGTATTTATACTAATATAGTGTGGGGACCCCTGGTGGTCTAGTGGTTAAGATGTGGCGCTCTCACCGCCAAGGTCGCAGGTTCGATTCCTGGTCCTGCTTCAGGGACAATCCCCCGGGTAGATGGAGCTCGTCAGCCCCTAA
>JAWWLV010000045.1:7982664-7995485 GCA_035041135.1 Platyrinchus mystaceus
CTAAAAAATCCATTGCGCAGGCTTGAAAGGTAAAAAGACCTTTCCCAGATCTTCGTTCGCGAAGACTGGCCACATTACATTTCATGCTAATATAGTCTACATTATATCATGGCAAAAATATTTTTCAGCAGTTTCAGAAAAGAGTGTATGACTTTGTTAATGTTTGAATAGCTAAGATGCTGAGGATCCTTGTACTTCAAAAAAATTCCTGTCAATGGCAAGTGCAATGGCTCTGTGAGGAGCATGAGAACTAGAGTATGACTCTTGAGTTTAAGAGAAGCCAAGTTACCTTCTCTAGCTTCATTCTTGTTCCAAGCAAGGGAACAACATGCAAGAATAGATACTACATGTTATTTCCTCTCATCAGCTGGTCATTCTTATCCCTTTTCTAATAACTTACGGATCTGTATGGAATAGTTTTTTCTGCTGGAAGTAGATTTTGTGTTTAGATGTGTTTTTTATCAGCTGGTTATCCTCAGGTTTATCCTTGCAAATCTCATTGATTGAACAACATTGAACTTTGTCCAACAGTTGATGAGCTACTTGGATAGAATTTTACCACCTATAAGTTTGTACAGGCTTTTAATTGATTTTGCTGTTGTTTTGACCTTTGTGTAGAGCTGAATCTCACAAGCAGTTTCAGTACTTGAAATAAAAACAGTCAAGTGCCCAGGTACATAATGCTTTCACTGGTTCCTACTCAATAAGGATAAATTCCTAAAATGATGTCTATACAAGTCAAAATATAAGTCTGTATTTCATTTGACCATATTAACAACAAAAGTATTCCCTTTATCTTACAGAAATGTTGGAATCCAACAATATAATCAATTTCAATGGACTAGCTAACAGCTCCAGTTACCACACTTTCCTCTTGGATGAAGAACGGAGTCGGCTGTACGTTGGAGCAAAGGATCACATATTTTCCTTCAACCTGGTTAACATCAAGGAATATCAAAAGGTACATTCATTCATGTTCTGTGCAATGTAAATATATACTTTTAATGTTGAAGATTTGTTATTACTCAGAATGTGTTGTGCACTGTTGGAACTGTGTAGTAAGTGTTTGGATGTCAGGAGTACTATTACAATGAAAATATTTGCTGACTCTATGAAGAGAAATTTATAATGAGCCTATGACCTTTGAATGTATAATCTTCAATTTTTTTCAGACTACAAAAAAAAAAGTAAATGATAAGTGAATAATCCAGCTATTTCCCAAACAAGACATACTTTCATGTGTACTCCTAAAAAGCCAAACATCTCTTAAAACAGTTTGCACAGAAAGGCCTTATTGCTCTGTATTTGTTTGCAGATAAAACAAGCTGTTTGGGAGTTCAGTGTTGATTTTTCTTCTTTAACCCAGCACTTGTAGGACCTCTGCTTCTGCTGCTTTCAAAACAGAATAGTTTCAGTATTAATAAAAGAGGAATAAGTCAATAGAATATTGCTATTCTTGATGAAGAGTATAATTTTCGAATATAAGTTGGTGACTCATTAAAAGCTGACAAATAGTTTAGTGTTGTTCTTCTGTTGAAGTCTAAATAAATAATTTAATTTTTCATTTATTTTAATAAGACAAAATGCCAAGAAGGTAAACAATGGGATGGAGTTTTGATTTGTTGTATTAAGTATTTTGATGGCACATTTTAAAATCCAGAGAGTACCCTTCTATGAGAGATATATTGCTTTAATACCCAGGGATTATTTTTTTTCTTGGTGTTCCTGACCTTTTGGCCGTTTGACTATTAGCTTCCTAAGATGATAGCAATAAATACCTTGTGTTTTCTGTTCAGAGGGAAGACAGGCTATTCATTTGTATTCTCTAAGGATAAAAGGATAAAAGGAAAACTGGGTATTTTCTTTTCTATTCTCTTTAGAGCAGCTATAAAGGAAACTAGCTATTTATTTGAATTCTCTAAGGGATCAATAGCTTAATGTGCAAAACATCTGGAATAATTAAAGGAAAGAAGGTGTTTCCATTGCAGAAAACAGCTATATAGAATGGGAGGAATTGTGTCTTACATACTTACATATTTAGATACCTTTAGAACACTCTTTGAAGTTATATACAAATATTAAAATATGAAATAAAGAATTGCTGCTGGTAACATGAAAATGTGTGTTAGCAACAGACTTATAGAAAAGACTTACAATTTAGACGTTAGATTTAAGAATAGGCAAAAGGCTTAAAGAATTTGGAGATCTGTTTATTATAGACAGGACACTCATGTAAGAAACTGAAATCAAAATTACAATGCAGCCAGTGCTGCACTTGAGCTCAAACTTTACCAGTTGTTTCTTCTACCATGTAAAAAAACCCCTCAGGCTTCTGTCTACATGCTGTTGGCAACATCAAAACTCAAAAAGCCAAACTTTTCAATTTATTAAAACCGGATCAATTTAGCTGTTTTTTAAACCAAATTTGAGGAAATTATTGTGCTGTGAAACTAAGGAAAAGAAAATATAGAATAATGGTTTTAAAAATATAAAATTTTTTGCCCAAAACTTGAACTGAACTTGAACTGGTCCTTTTGGGAGATCTGAGAAGTTTGGTTAATGTTTTTCAACATAGTAAATTTAAATTTTCGCATGTCTCTGCACGTTTTAAGCTGAGAATAGCAACAGGAAGCAGTGGGAATCCTTTGAGAGAGAATGTGCTCATAAAATTTTCAGCCTTATTTTATAGACTTAGCGTGTTCGATTGCTGTTTGAATTTCGTTGTTTGAAGAAAATTTTGAATTAAAAAATGTTGCAAAATGTATTTTCAGATGTCATATATAACATCTTTGACCTCTTCTGTCATCCATATTCATCCTTCTTTCTTTTTATTTTTTTTTTCGTGAATACTTTGCCTTTTACTTTCTATATCGAACACCAAGACTGTAATCCAGACTTATGGCCATTCATATTGCATTATCTGAGGCTCCCAAATGAATAGCCTGGCATTTTATGGGAAGATCATGTTTTATTCTATATGTAATTCCTAAAAGCTTTTCAAAGAAACATGAATAATTGACTGTGAGGGTCTCTTGATTTTCTCTGTATGAGGTGAGATCCATTTTCCGCTAAAACACTACAGCAAACCTTAGGTTTAGGATTAGTTGTGTTAGGGTAGCTCTATAGGAACAGCAAAAACATTTCTGTGGTGTGATACTTTTCAAATCCCATGGCTTCTTTTTATTATTTAATTAACTAAACCTAGCAAAAGAGTAAACTAGTAGATACACTGAAGAGGCAAACAGCTCATTTCTGATGCTGTAACTAATGTGTGATCGTATTTCACACAGATCCCATTTATTGTTAGTAAGTATCTGATATTTTTTGCTCTTAGTCTTCATTCCATTACATGAGATTTAAAACATTGAAAGAACACTCACTTAATGGAGAGTCAACCATCTTATCATTAGTATTCGAGATTCACAGCTGAAATTCACAATACAGACTATTTCAAGATTGTTTCTACTGTGGCTCCTATTATCCCTGTTTTGTTCCCAACATTACATTTCTTTGCCATCAAATTTTAAGCAAGAAAAGGGAATAAGGAAAAGAATGGGAGGAAGAGAAACTGGATAAAGGAACCCTGTAACATTCAGCCTGCAATATGTGAATATTGAAGCATGAAATAACACAATCTGATTTTTGTTTTGTGTCTTTAGATTGTTTGGCCTGTATCTCATTCCCGAAGGGATGAGTGCAAGTGGGCTGGAAAAGATATTGTGGTAAGTACAAATCTTTTTAGCTTTTTTTTTTCCTTTTATAAAACATTGTAAATATTTTATTATGTCTTATTGTGTTAATTCTTAAAGTATTTTTCCTGTTCTGTAAGGTCACACATCTGATCATAACTTCAGTCTTGAATTTTCTCAGTCATCTTATTCAACACAATGAAATTTTGTCTTCATGACCAAGGGTTTAAATTTATAAATGGAAATCATGTAAATGAAATAGAATTTATCTATTAAAAAAATCAGTAAGAAAGAGAAGGGAGAAAAAAATATCAGACTGAGAAATATTAACCCTTGAATACTCATTTCCTGAAGTCAGGGTAAATAATATTTTGACCTATTTTTTCCCTGCTCCAGGTTCCAGTCCTACAGTCAGCTCCAAGAAGTGCTTTCTCTTTGTAGCATCTCTCTGGAGTCAGAGGGTTCCCCTGAGCTCTTTCCTTCATGGAGTTCATAGCGATATTGAGGTCAAAGTGGTTTTAACATTCTCCATTAGTTTTGGTGCCTCAGGAAAGACCCTGTTACACTAGGCATCATTTCTGTACATTTTCCCTCATTCCTGTGTACATCATATTCCCTGTATTTATGAGGTAGGAGAGACATAGCCGGTAGCCCCCAAATAGCAATCATTCCACACTGATAATAACTGTCTTCTGTATAGGAACAGAATGGGAAATAGGAGAAAAGGGATGAAGAAGGGGGAAAGCAGATAAAAAATACATGCCTGCAATAAGCCAAACAAATACTTGCGTAGCAAAGCCAAATGGGAAATCGTGGTTGCCAAGGTATAAGTGAGAGTGGAACTTGGCCCCGTGTGGATATGCTATTGGCCTGATTTTCAGAGATGATTCTGTAAAATATTCATAATGCCAACCATATACCTCTAGAGAGCTCCATTTGAATAATTTCCTAGGTCATAATAAAAATAGTTTCATCAGTCTTTACCTAGGCCATAGAGGACAGTTGTCTTCATAAAAAAGCCATTTGGGAACAGTGGAGGTGGATTAGGTGAAAGCTAGGAAATATGGGCTAAGCTATATATGTGAAGGGACAGCTGAAGTGCCAGATACTTAGGCTATCTCATTACATAAAAATAATACAGTTAAATTAATCCATGTTCATGTTCACAAATAATTTGCTGGAGTCCTTTGCAAGGTGAAGCTTAGAATATCTAATATTCAAGGTTAAAAAAAAAAGGCTAGTGTTAAATAACTAGCCTTGCTTCTTGATCTTATATGAAGTATTATGATATGACATTAAGTAGATTTTTTAATAGCTGGGGTAAAAACCTAGGAAATTAATAGGAGATTCAGTGCCTAAAATGAAAGTATACTCTTTTATTTTGAATAATTATTTTCAGAAATTCACAGTAGTAAGAGTATGCTTTATACTTTGGACCATTCTGATTCTAATGCAGTTGTGGAAAATCGTAGAGACACATATTCTGGAGTAAGCTGGGAAGTTCGGGTCCCCATCCTCTGACTATGCTGAGCTTGAGAGAACATTTGTAACGTAACTTCTGTTCACCTTGATTCCTTTGCTTCCTGTGATATTAGGACAGCTACACCTGCTGATCACGAGCAGAAAGTGAAGCCCATACCACACTGCAGTGCAGTGTGTGCCCCTGGCACATGAGCTGCATGCTGTGATCCTGTGCATTAAGAGCAGCACTGCCATGAGCTGGTGGGCAGAACAGGAGCACTCAGTGTAGCCCAAACTGAGAATAACAGCAGTACAGCAAAATGTTGCTATTATCTACTAATTTGTTTTCAGAAACATTTTTCACATGTAGGGTTGTTGGTGCTGGTTTTGCTTTCCTTTTTTTAAAAAAAAAAATTTAGAGTTCTCTGCAAGAATAGGTGAGTAATAAAAATAAAAAAAAGCATAGGTCATATGTAATGTGGGTCCAGTTTCAGTAGGCAGATAGAAAGATGGAATACATATGTTGGTGTGCTCAGAACATCATCTTAAATATTTACAGCTACTTTTTCTTGCCATAAAACAGTGCATTACAAGCAACATATTTAATGCAACTGCTTTAGCTGTAATTACAGATAAAGATTACAGATAATTTAACAAACTTATTATTCTTCCCTTATTTATTCCTTAAAGCCATTGTCAGTAGACAGGCACTCAGGGAGTGTGAAATACAAAGGCCATAAAAATAATTCAACAGACACTAATTAGTGGGAATAGGAGAAATAGAGGACAAATACAATGACATGAAAACCATGCTTGATTTAATACTGCTTTCAGCATGTACCACGTCTAAGATATTATATGCTCTTCACTTGCAATGGTTCAAAACTTTCCACATGACAGTCTATACTTCTACATTGAGGTCTTTTTTAAAAAACAAAAAAACCCCCAAACTTCTTTTAATTATTGATCTCCAGGGTAAGTCAGTGCTGAAAATGCAAGTCCCCACTAATGGGCCAGGTGCACTGCAGCAGCTGCAGCACAAGTGTAACCCTGGCCCTGCCCCACTGCTAACCTCAGCTATGACCTCGGAGATTTCCTCTCATAATTATAAGAGGTAATTTACCATCGTTTTCACTCCTTCAGAGGGATTCCTTATCCTGACGCTGTCAGTCATGCCAATCCAGGCACAGCAGGTTTGTGGCTCAGGACAGTCCACACGGGATTTGAGGAGAGCAGCCAACGGTGGCCTATTCCCGCTTTCCTGCCACCCCTTTGTTACTTAAGCAGTCATTTCTGTTTCTGAAAGAGCTTAGTATATGCTAATTACTTAAGCTTTACTCACTGTATAGATAGGTAAAGCTTTTAAAGTATGCTTTGGATCCTTTTTTCATATGAGTAAGCTGAGAAGAGATGCTGGAAGACTCCCCCCTGGCTATGCAATACCTACTTACAGCAGGACTTCTCTGACAGAGGTTAACTGCTACATTTTCCCACAAAATATAGATTTTTTCCAATAAAATCATAATTATTGTCCCATGTAAGTACTTAGTATTACAATATATTTCCATTTCCTCAGTATAGAGTATCACAAGCACCAAGTAACGTTGTTCATGAAAAATTAAAGACTATAAATAATAAATAATATATTTGCTTACGTAATTCAACTAAATGAGCAATTCTGTGAGGATTTCTTGCTATTCTGGACTTCAGTGTTTTATTTGATCTATTCTGGTTTCTGTAAGTCCTGTGAATATTTCTCATGATTCCTGGCCAGACCTTGGTAATGATCAAAGAAGACAAAGTCTCTACAGAATAATTCTCAGCTTTTATACTAAACTTACAGAACAGTCATGCTGGTAAGTCATATTCCTCACCAGTGAGCCTCAATATTTTTGTTTAAAAATCTGACAGTCACCTGGGACCCTGCAAAAACACATGGTAACCTCTGCATTACATGTGGGTTGAGTAATAGGTAACTAAAAAAAAAAAGTGGCTACAGTTCCACTCTAACATTCTTGCGATATCATAAACCAGCAAAGCAAAGCCTGGGTGATTTACAAAAGCTACCAGTAAAAACAGTTAATTTTGCAGGTAGGGATAGGGCAGGGATAGATTCCTGACTGGACATCTTATTTAGTCCTTAAACTGTTAATCTACCATGGTTTTAAAAATTTTGGCTGCTGTTTAGTTGATAGATCTCTGCACTAGATTTGACTGAGGCACCACGGCAATAGTTCATGTTACACAATTAATTAGAGACATCTCTATTAAAGGGTATGATAGATTTCTATGACTTGAAAGCTTAAAAGGTGTGTTTCTGAAGGGCACCTTAGGATGTTATTTTCAAGTATGATTTGACTACCGAATTTATTTAGCCACTTTTAAAGATTCCAACTCAAATTAAATTGTTTAAACAATCCCTCCTGGCCTTGATGTGTGTAAATCTTTAAAATTTCAATGGGTACTTTAATAAAAGCTGCACAGGACAAACTGCATGATGACATTTATATACACTTTGCATGCTGTATGATATTTGGCTTCTCCCTGGATGTTTCTGGTGAGAAATATACACTGATGTACAAACAGATGCAAAGAGTACCAAGTACTTGGTACCAGCAAGCTTCTCTACATGCTCCGTCACATGAACATGCACAGTTACATACATACAGGTCCATACAGAGCTACACTTTTATGTACACAGCTAAAGTGTATCAGCAAAATTGTGTGTGGGTAAGCACTGACTGTATTATAGTTTATAGGAGATAGGCACCTACTTGGGCTATTTAATTGCCATTAAATTTTACTTAGTTATTAACTTTTACCTGACTTCAATTGTGATTGATTTTTTTTATACTTGATAGTCCTCTTGATGGTAATTTGGAATCACTTTAGATCAGAAACCTATTTCCCGTGAAGAAAAAGCAAGACTGTTTACACTACACAATATAGCTGTATTCTGTGCATGCTTCTTTGCATTCAAGTGTGGCTGGCACCTACTTACTGAGTTTATTGTTCATGCAGGTGTAATCATATGACTGTAATTTAATTCACCATCTCATTTGTTAGGGTAATACTTAAAGCTAAAATGTTCATATGCCATCTCAGTTTATGCTTCCTTTAAAGTTTTCCAGACCCTCCCTAAATATTAGGAAGGGAGGAGATGGATCTATAGGCTTATGGATCCATCATTGTGTAATGATTTAATTTGGAAAGAAAGAAGAAAAAAGGAAAAAACCAAAAACCAGAAAAAGAAAAAGTGGTGTGCAACTCAACAAGTGTCCCTCAGCCATGTCTAGTAATACTTGGAAAAACAAAGTTGGCAATAAATGAGCACTACTCCCCTTAACTCATTTTGTTACTGTAGTTGCCTTAGGGAAAATAGAAGAACATGGAGGCAGAAAGTAAAAGTAATTCTTTTCATCTGTTATTGTAAACAAAGATCTGAAGAGAGAATCTGAAAATTAAATATACAATGCTGGCTGGATCTAGAAAGCCTGTTTCTAAATTCATCTGACAGGCACAATTTTTCTGGTCAAATTGCCTCTGGCTCTTTGGGTGTGCCAAAGAGTAGTTTATTCCTTTCTATCAGAGTTGTTGCTTTGGAGGACATCTACAGCCAGATTTCCAGCTTTTCTACCACCCACCTTCATCGCCATCCCCGTTTCATTTCTGGCTTCCTGTCTCCAGCACAGCAGTAACATTCTTTAACAGAGCTCAAAGACCCAGGACCCCCATCCATCCTGGGGAAAAGGGAAAAGTGAATGTCTCCTGGGAGCAGGAAGGGGTAAAATAAGTAAAAATCCAAAGCAACAGACCTCCTGTGAGGTTAGGGACAGAATTAACTCTCAGTATGACCTACTAGAGAAAGAAATGTGATTTTTGTAATGTTTATCAGATAAACAGTGCCACTGCATATTCCTTGACTCTAACAAATGTCCCAGTTAGTATGCTGTGTTTTTTAGCTCGAGGGCTGCTCACTCCTTAGTCTTGTCCATTTTCTGTAATGTGGACACGATTTCCTACATTTTTCACCATTTGGGAGATGAGAGAGAGAGCGAGACATTTGGTAAGTAGTGCTGCTTTAATACTGCTGCTTTGTAAAACTGCTTTGTATAGACTACAAACAAAAGAGAAAGACAGATTGGGTGGGGGGAAAATCCCCTCAAAACCTACAACCACTTCACTCAGAGGTGAACTGGGCTTGGCAAAAAAGGGGTTTTGGACACTGGAGCCTTTCAAAGTCCTGTGGAGCTCTCTAACAGACTTTTCCACCCGGAAACTTTTGTTTTTGTCAGCTCCAGTTCTTGGATGGACCCCCACAACACACCCACCAGCATAAAGCCTCATTTATGGCTTACTGCAGATGCTGATCCTACAGCTTTTGTTCATTTAGGCATTTGCATATATTTCTTTTTATGTAGTGACCAAGGCAAATCAGATGAAGTAAGGTAATAACTTGTGTCCTTATACAGAGGAAGAATTAACTTGGCAGTTGTTCAGATTTTCATATTTTACCCATTTATGTATCATGGGGAGTCATTTAAGTCTTTCAGTATGGGGAACAAATTGATACAGATCAAGGAGAAAGCTAATTTTCCAATTTAGGGCTTATTTTTCTGTTTATAGGTGTGACTATAGAAATTTGCTTCTGAAGGAAATTTAATATTCAGCAGATTTAATGCAGTCTTGCAGAAATGTTTGTTACTTTTGAAATACAAATTCACAGAGCTAGAAAAGGCTAAGTAAAGGAGAAATGAAAAAAAATCATTCCCCAAATTATAGGGTTTAATTTTCTATCAATAGATGTTCCTCATGAGCCCTTGTTTGGCCTTGGCAAGTCTGAGAATTATTTATGGCTGAGTTTCCAGCTATTGCTATTTCAAAATTTTGTTGGGTAATTCCATGTTATGATTTACTGCACCCCAAGATGGACAGAGTAAATTTATTCTTCATACATTTCTTTCCAGAAAAACACATTAACTGGATGACTGGTAGAAATGATCGATATGTTTAGTCCCTGTTTTCTTTCAGGGCTTCAGTCTGAAGTTCATGAAAGAAAAGAAAAGCCTTCCCTTTGCTGCCAGTCACATCTTTTTTTTTTTTTCTTTTTCTATTTTTTTTTAATAATTTGATTCACATTCTTTGTATTTTAGTAAACAGACTGGGGTTTTTGCTTGGTTTTTTTTTTTCTTTCTTTTTTTTGGGTGGTTTTTGGGTTGTTTGTTTTTTGTTTGGTTTGGTTTCTTTTGTTTGTTTTTTGTTTGGTTGGGGTTTTTTTGTAGTTTTTTGGTTTTTGGGGATTTTTTTGGTTTTGTTTGGGTCTGCTCTGAAAGATCACATACCACAGTTTCTCTATACTCAAAATGTGGTCACTATGTCACCATTCAATTTGTTCACAACTAATTTTTTCTGTAGTCCCATTACTTACATACACCAAAAATAGGTCTACTAAATTCCTCCCTGCTGCACACAAGTCTAAAATATTGCCTTTTTTCTATTGTAGTAACTAAAAGAACTAAAGGGAAAGTTCTTAAAATAACCTAGGAAATAACATGCAATTATTTCCTATGTCAAAGCTAATGCTTTGTTCAGTTTCCACATCTTCATGTCAACAGAAGATATTAAAAAAACACCTTTTTCAGTGTTGAAAAAGTTTTGTATTCTGAAGATGGTGGAACAAGAAGAGTAAGAAAAGTAATTAAAGGAGAATTTATATATTTTTCTATTGCTTTTCTGTTTGGTTTTGTTTGTTTGTTCTCTCTTTTTCTGATTGCGGGATGTAATCTTTATTGAATTAAATGATCTATTCATCTCTTACTTCCTTAGGTAATTCCCTTCTGTTTAACATTTTCCAAAAACTTTAGATTGTATGCATATATCATGAGTATATTAATAAAAGAAATCCAATCAACAAAAAGATAACAAAAAAACCCCAAACTGCTCAGCAAACTCACATTTCAACAATTACACTTTGGTGCCAAATTTTTACTGAGTGGGAATTTCGAGCTTCTGTCACGTAAAGTTTCTCTGTTCAGCATCTCTCTGTGGTGCCAAAACAATTTAATATCCCCATACAAATTTCCAGCATCCCACAGTAACACACATGTATTCTCACATAGTTTACAGTGTACGTTTATTTACAGGCACACATATTGCTAAGCAACTATCCCTTATAGATGCCACAGTCTTTTGCTTCCTTTCAACACTTCATGGTTTTATGTTCACTTTCAACAGAGAAGTTTTGAGTCTGAAATACTTATCTTAGGTGGTTGTGAGTGGAAGTCATTAGAGGATATGCCTGTAATATTCTGAATAAAGGCAAGCTGACTGATATGGAGTCTAAGTGTGTTATGTGCCTGTAACAGGCTTGACAACCCTTTGGCTGAAATACTCCACCCAATTAACAGGTGTTGATCCTATTCGGAAAGGCAGGAGTGTAATCTGATTTCTCCAGGACACAGGTGATTACTCCACCCAGATGGAAGAGATAGATTAGAGAGACTCTTTAGATCTAGGCTGTGGTTGCAACTTAAATTGCTGATGGGCTTGATGAGACTGCCTGAGCTGAAACCGAACCCTAGTGTTCATTTCTTTGCTAATAAAGCCGTGCTCATATTGTGGGACAGGTTTCCTCTATAGAATAAAACAAATTTTTATTTTAAAGTTATGGTCAGAGAAGAACTGTCTTCTGCTTGACCTCAAGGCTTCCCAATATTTTGAGTTATTTATTAAATACTCTTCTGTTCCTTAAATAAATTTATTCTGTGGTATAGGAAGTGCATACTACTGCAAAGCATAACAATTCAAAATAAAGGAAGCTTGCTACTACTCCTGGAAAGGTTTAATGTACAACAGTCATGCTGTGCCTGCAAAACCCACTTGTTTGCTGGACTGCATCCACAGAAGACTTTTGTTTGTCTTTTTAACTATGCATTAACCAGACGTACAAAAATATGACATGATCATTAAATCAGGTATATTGTTCTGCAGCCTTTTCTTGGCATCCCTCTAGCTGTTCACAGGTCCAGAACATTTGTTATATGCATCTTCTGAGTGATGATTTCAGGACCTGAAGTATGTCTTGTAATTGGAACGTACCAAAAGCAAGAAAAGATTGGAGAAAACTTTGCTTCCTGAGATCTCACTTGGTCACCTGATCAGCGCTAACGACAGAGATTTAGAGGTCTGGTGTGTCAAGGGAGGCATCTTCAAAGTATGGCTTCTAATGATTTCTTTTAATGGCTTCTGGCTTAAGATTGTTTTCAAGGCAGGCCCTAAGGAGTATCCCACCTAGATTAGCTACCTCCATGCTTAGCCATGGGAAACCCTGGGCCAATTGACCGAATACCGGTAGTGACCCAGATTTGCAAGTGGATAGGTGGAGAGGCAGAGAGACATTTTGTGTTTTACCCTCACTAACACAAAGAAAGAAACAGAGAAGCTTTCCATCTGCTGTGCAAGTGTGCTGACAGTACAACTGTTTGCTAATATGGCTTGCAGTTTTGTGGCTTGAAGGAATCAGGATATATCTGCTTTTCTCACTGGCTTTTTTTAATCATCTGCTTTCTTGGCTTCCTTTTTCTTGTCTTGATGCTTTAATGGTTTAGATTCATGCAGACATCCTGCAACCTGAGTAAATTATACATTTTCAATATTCTCAACAACTCTTGT
>JAWWLV010000045.1:7995585-8063202 GCA_035041135.1 Platyrinchus mystaceus
TTCCTGTGCAATGTTGGCAGTAGTCACCATGCCTAAGAGTAGAAGCATTCCTGACATCTCCAGAGGAGTTGGGTCCCCCAGATCATAATACAATATAAAGTCTTGCACAATTCAGCATTATGGCCACTGAATCTGGGGATCTGTCAGCTCTTTCAAAGCTCTGAGGTGGGAAGACAAGTACAGTTAAAGTCCAGTCCTCAAAATAACATGGATTTATAAAGGGAACTGGGTGGTTTGTTTACCTAGACATATTCTTGGTTTGTGTTGGATTTGCATGAGTGTGATGAATTACACTCTGCTTATTAAGGCTTTGACAAATGGGGATGTAACTCCCAAGAAATAAGTTAATAGAAACCCCTTTCTGTAACACTGGCTCCAATACTTCAGCTATTCAACTTGCTTCAGTCAGCACTGCAGACTGGCTCTTTTTTGGAGGGTAAGACCATAAAACATTGATCCTGCTAATTGCAAGGTACAGTAATGACAAAACAGGGATGTAAATGATGATATTGATCCCAACTGCAAGGGTACACAGTAATAAATCACAGATTGCAAATGTTTTCATGCCAGCTGTCCTCCCCTGCTCTAAAATCGTGCACCTGCCTATACAGGTTCAGCTGGAAGGTTATCTCATGGAGTACAGGTGCCAGGCAGGATTTCCCCACCCATTAGGGCCTGCACACAGCTCCCAAAACTCGGGAACTTTCTCTTTACTGCCAATGTTAACACAATAGCTTTGCAGCACTGTTACCAACCAGCTTATTCCAATAAAATAAAATTTTAAAAGACCATTGCATTTTAACAGGACCCAAATAATTGGCTTTGTTCCCTGCTTATTCTGGGCCTGTTTAAGCAGACTGTGTTTTTGGACCAATATTTTTCTAAATGTTACTGTAATAAAAAGAGGGACACGGCAATAATTTTTAAATAATGTTACTCCATTTTACAAAATCTTTCTCCGAAACAGCAAGAGGTGTGAAAGCACACACCATGCAGAACTCACCCTGAAGAGACTTCCTCGCCCATGCTTACTGACATGCTAGAGTATTTGCCGGGTCTAGCTGAGAATCCATCATCTGTGTACATGGCAATCACACATATATTTATTGCACTAACACTCCAGAAATATTTTCCTTGAAACAATGCTGCTGCATGCTGAAAAAGATACCAATACCAGCTGAACTGATGGCAGCCAGCAGTAGCCCACCAGCAAAAGAGGGAAGTCAAAAAGCTCCCTGGTAATTCTGGAACATCTTTCAGCAGTGTGATAAATTTGAATGACAGCAATAATATCAGGGATTACTTATTCTCCATGGATATCCCTGACCTCGTCACTTGAGAATTCAACTAATTGGACAGATGAAGGGAAAAAAAAGTAAACATATTAATTAACCTCATGCATAGGACTTTATATGAAAGCTGTCCATCCATTTTGATTTAAAAGACAAAACACGTATTTATTTTGCTTGTCCAGCTGTTAGATGATAGTTTTAAATCCCCTTGTCCATCCAGTTTAGACAAAATCTTCTGATATTTTAATCACTTGGCGATGTGGGAAGGCTGAAATAAAGGAAGAATATATTACTGGATCTGATCCTTATCTGGATTAAATCAGCAGAAAACTGTTGAAGCTAATGATACTGTAAAGGATCGTTTAGCCTTCTACTTATTGCCCTGCATAATCTGGCCATTTGCATTAACTATAATATCTGAGAAGCAGTATGGACATCAGTGTTGGTAAAAAAAAATGAAACCACTTTCCTAAAATAAGGAGAAAAATCTGGATATTAGTTGGTCATGGGGACTTACCCTTTAACTTCCACTTAAAAAGATGTCATTAAAAACTCTTTGATGCATTAGTAATTCAGATCGAAGGACGTAAGTTCCAGGCTTCTGGAGGAGAAATAATTACTGGAAACTCATAAAAAACACCTAAATTCTGTTTTAATTTTCATATGCGGAGCAGATGTTTTGACAGATGGATGGACTTTATTTTTGTAACTGTCCGGGAAAAGTCTGCATAACACAGCCTAATCAGTGTTACATATCTGTAGTGTTTGTTTTTCAATCTTTCTGCATTTGGCTCTTATGCTTTTGGTTGCAGACATTTTCTTTGTAATTTATTTTTTCAGGTTAATCTCTCTCTGCATAAGCCCTTTTATCAACTTGATATATAAATATTAGAAAACTCTTGAAAAATAAATGTGCATGTTTGGTTTGTAAGTCAGATATATTGATCTTCATATAGTGGGTGCCCTTCTGGAAAACTTAATTAACACTCTATCTTCTCTTTAAGACAGGCCCTCTGCCCCTATACTTAGTATATAATATTTGGAATTAAAAGTTAGAGTTAAGAAATCTGTCCAGACTCACAGGACCTTTTTGACTTTAATTCACACTCTGAATGTAAGTGGCAGGCTAATAATTTCTCAAGTTGTACTACAAGTAGGAGTTTAGCATGGCAGAATTTGCAGTGGAGCTGGGGCTTTGGCTGTGTTACCGTAGTACAGTGTGTTACCTTAGTACTGTTTTAGCCACTTCCATTTCAATAAATCATCTGAGTGGAGCTGAGGATCTGAACCCCACAGCCTCCTCAGTCAAGTTTAGAGGAAGCATAAACACCTTTAATGCACCTGAAGTTAAAACCTTTTTCTCACTCAGGAATGCCCAGTGAAATCCTGGGGCATGTTCCCTCCGGGTGGCCAAATATATCTTTAACTTCTAGACACAAGGTAGAATGGCCTCAGGGCATATAATTCCCTTGTGCATTTATATGCCATGTTAACCCCAGGAAAGCCTGTAGGAGCTGCTTGGACTTTGGTGAAGGTTACATACAGTCCATTTTCCTTCAAACAGAGAAGCAAACTGAATTGGGCCCCAGGTTTGAGGTGAGTGCTTCAGCTACTGCACATCACCATTTCTTTGGCCATGCCTTGGAGGATGTTGACAATCTTGCCATCACAGTTGTTTGCAGAGACAGATCCAGCAGTTATATTATGAAAACATAATAAAGGAGCTATCTAAGAAAATTCCCTCTGTCAGGACAGAGAGAGGAAGACCTTGCAGACTGTGCTAAAAGGTCTCAGACGTGATGTAGGGATTTAGCTACTTAAATTTTAAGATAGAGGCACTTCTGCACAAGGCCAAAGGCAGAACCTACAGCTCTTGGGGAAACCTTATAGTGTTTATTGAAATATAAATGAAGTTAATTCTCTCCAGGGTAGGCAAGAAAAATGAATGGGTATTTTGAGGGCTGCAGTAACTCCCACATGATGTACCTAATTTTCCCTTTGAATATCTACCTGAATCATTCTGTGCCACATACAACCACTTATACTTTCTGTTGTATGTATGTATGTATATATAAACTCAAACTCTAGGGCATAAAACAGTGTTTAGCTTTATACAGAGAAGAAAAGTTTCCTAGTATTAAGCTATGCATTATATTGATCAAGATTATTAGGTGCAAGAATTTACAATGATTCACTATGGTGATCCCAGTGCTCAATCTTCTTTATGATTTTTTTCATAATCCATCCAAGTGACACTTTTCAAACCTTGCATTACTTTTCATTCACATTATTCAGCTAAAAGTATTTAAACTCCCACAACACCCTGCTTTCAAATATGAAAAAAAATTATTTCCACCTGGAAACTAATTTTTAAAAGTCTAGTTTTCTTCCTTCATCTGTTTCTCTTGACAAAGAGTAATATTCAAACTGTATGGATATGTCCAGAATATGTCCCCTTTAAACAACATCCCTTTCTTGGGGAAAGTGAAAATGGATACAAAAGCATGAATTCACACTGGGACAGTGTTTAAATTCCCTGACAATTTGTTCCTTACAGCTTCTGCCTCTAGGTTACCTCCTCTTCCTGCAGTGGGTACTTTCTCCTATCTGCAGTATTTTCTGAGATACTACATGCCTTTTGTTGTCTTTGTCTCCCTTCCAGTGCCTTACACTCTGAGATCATATAGTGAAATGCCTCGTCCTGCTGGCACAGACCTTCACACTAACAATGTAGTCCTAGCCTGGGGGTCTGGCAGGGGGAGACGCTGCTGCCAAGCGGGACAAGCCCAGTTGGAGACACCCAAGTCATTCCAGGCCGCCAGCCAAGGGGGTTGGAGAATCGCTTTGTAGTCAAGTTGACGTAGCCACCAGTGTCGGGACCAGCAGAGCTGCCTGCCAGGTTTCACAACTGATGGTGCCTGAATGCCGCTGAAGGAGTCGTGCTTTGAGGGCAGCAGTAGGGAAACAGACTGGAATTGGGAGTCAATCACACAGGTCTCACAGCGTGGCAGACCCAAATTGCATTCAGTGCACACACACTTTCCATGATCAGAATATCATCTTTGTCATACACATGCGCTGCGATTTAGAGTCTGAGCAAATCATTCAAAGCTATTAAAGTTGGTTTATTACAGATTTGTGGGAAGCTTTTTTGTCCCAGAGACACATAAACCAGGAAAACATAGTATTCATTATCCCAAAGCAAATTCTTGCTGAGTTCAGAATATCAAACAACCAGGTACAGGATTTCCACATGTGATGTTGTATCTGTGCAGCTGTAGTTGAGCACAATTAGACAAAGGAAGGAATCTGAGATGGAAATCAATGTGCCTGTTGCTATTGTTCCAGGGAGAATAGCACCGTCTCCCAGGCAGGGCAGAAACTTCACTTTGAACTTCCTGAGTTGACAAGGGCTTAAATCAGAACTGTAACTTTACTTTGATGTCATTTATTGGGGTTTAATACCCCTCTTTATTTATTTTTTTACTACCATGTAAAATATATAAAGAAACCTAATCTGCTAGAGAGGTGTATGAGAATTTACTGAGTAGACCTTAATGGTTCCTTTATGCAGCTATAAAACAGAGGGAAGCTATAAGAGCAGGCTGAACTGGACTAGGAACTTTAAATGTTATATAAATGTATTCACCATAGTCAAAGGTTTATTGCTGTAAGTATTTACTTTCCCCATTTTTTAACTAGGTTGTGTATTTCTCAGACATCTATGGTAAAAAATCACATTGTACAAAGAATTAAAAGAAAGGATGAATAAGGTAGATCTGCTTTTGGAATATGTTAGAAATCCAGAGTTACTTTACTGATATATACTGATTTACACTAATATCAATCCTAAACACTTAACATGTTAATACAGCTGTCATAGGGTTAATCCCCCTTCCCCCCAGGCTAATCTGGAATAATTCAGTGAAGTTGATGATAGATTTTTTTTTTCTGAATTTCATCCATAGAAATCAAAGAAGACTCCGTCCCTAATCTAAGTAGGGTTTTCCATCTCACCTTTAAAGTATTAGCTACGTAAAACCTTCTTGCTGTATGTTATAGATAAGCAGCTGAACAGTCTCAGTTGGTCAGACCTGGTGCCAATAAGGCCAAGGTTATGGTTCGATCCCTGTAGGGGCCATTCACTCTTAAGAGTTGGACTTCACGATTCTTGTGGGTCACTTCCAACTCAGAATATTCTGATATTATGTGATTCTGAGTGCATGTAGAGTCACAGGTGTTGTGCTGCTGTAAATCAGAACAGCTCCTCTGAAATAGGCACAGTTCTTTTATGCACAGTGGCTGCAGGTCCAGCCTATCTGCTCACAGCATTTTGTATGTGGCCACCAGCCTCTAACTTATCATATTCTTCATGTAGGCAATTTTAAAAGCTTTTAATAAAGGTTAGTAATAGACCACAAAGACATTTTTAAAATCCTGATACATTAAACCTGTCAGGGCAAAGCACAGTCCTACTGAAACAGCCTTGTGTTCATATTTGGCCAGATACAACTCTACGTGAGAAAATTGTAACTTATTTAATAATGTACACATCATTGATCAGTTTTAAATTACATAGAGTCAAAATCAGTTGCTCTGTCTGAAACACGGAATATCAGAATTTAAGAAAGGATCTATTTCAATTTTGTAAATTTTTAATGTTACATGTATTTGGGGTATTTGTCCATTTTACTCTTGTAGGCCTGGAATTATTAACATACTTTTATTTAAAGGAGTAAAGGACAACAACATCAATAAAAATATTGAAACATTTTTTGATTATTTATGCCAGATATTTGCTTAGTATTCTACCACTGTGACAGTAGAAAGCAGTCTGTGGATAAACTTAAATATAATAAACGTATGTTCCTGTTTATAATTGTATATGTGGGAAGAAAAAGTACGGACCAGAAATTGTGTGTGTTTTTATTAAGAAAGATCACAATGGAAAGAATTAAGAGTAACATACATCTCTATTTCTTTCAATTTCCTGTTGGATTACCTTAACTATCTCTGTGTTTTCTCTTCCATCTCAGTTGAAAAGATAAGTTAACAGCAGTAACTCAAGGATGTAGTAAGATTCTGTATGCTTTTCTCTGGGTGCTCTTTTTAATACATTGCCATTATCTGTTATGCAAATATACAGAAAAATTGTAAGAGCAATTTCATACCAGTGCAATCCTTTGTGTAAGGCAGGGAATCAGTGTTTCATCTGTGTAAGTTCTTTGCTTCTCCCTGTGGTGGCCTAAGGCATCCCTCAAACTGCACATGCATTTTCCTGGCAGAGGCTTTATTTTGTGTTTGGGAGTATTTGGTTTAATTAGCAACGAATTTACAGAGAGGAATGATGCCAGTCAATGAGATTTCTGTGGAGGTGGTAGCTCAGGTGGTGTTTCCATGGGCCCTGGTCCACTTGGAAAGGTAGAGTTGTGGACTGCACCAAAAAAGTAATTAAATATGCATAGAAAAATTTCCTTCATCTGAAACACAAACTTTACTGGAAATATTTATTTAGTTTCATTGTTCTCATTTCCCTCGTATTTGAAATGAGTTATTTGTCATTGTATCAGTAGACTGACTCACAGGAACTGTCATATTTCTTTTCGATGTTAGACCTGATTGAAATAAAAATATTAAACAAATGGAAGAAGTCGACATCTTGGCTATCCATTTTAATAACATTAGGCATTAATAATGACAGTTTTGTTAATAGATAACAGATAATGTTTGTACTAGGGACTGTTAGTGTTGCTATTCAGTTTTTATTTGCTGAGAATTAAAATAACTCACGATGGATAATTTACATAGGAAAAAAGAGTAAAGTCCAAGTCTTGCAAAGCTTACATTGTAGGGGCTTTCAATGATTGCATTAAAGTTTAACATATGTATTCGTATGTGTAAAACTGGCCCTAAACACAAACAGTGGGGGTGAGGCAGCACTCATATAATTGTTAAAAATGCTATATCAATGATTTGTTTTTCATCAGCTCCTTCCATCTGGCCCATTTTTCTTCTAATTGTTACTTAATTGAATACAAGCAAACAGTTGGTCCATTTTTCTTCATTATTTCGTTTTGACACATTTCTATAAATGGGTTTTGTCTTACAGACATGGCAATAGCATAAATTACAAAGATGAAGCATGTCTGAAACAAAAATTAGGAATTCTTTTTCTGTAATCTTTTCTTCAGGGTTGGATGCTTTATTAAATAGCAACCAAAGATATTTAAATGAGAAATTAACTCAAGCTATTTATTAAATGCTTAGCAGTAAACAATCTTATGAACAGTATGAAATGATCACACTTTACAAATCTGTTCATTCAGCCATACATCCTTAAGACAGAAGAGCTCCCATTAGTCAAAATCACTGAATTAACTCTGTGAATAATTTTTTCCCCTTTTCTTTGCAGAGAGAATGTGCTAATTTCATCAAGGTGCTTAAGGCTTACAACCAAACCCACCTGTACGCTTGTGGAACAGGGGCTTTTCATCCAGTCTGCACCTATATTGAAGTTGGAAGCCATCCTGAGGTAAATTATCTTAAAACAATATTTTTCTTTTTCCTCTTTTTAATCTTTATTGGTGTTTAGCCATGATCTCTTCCTGCCAAAATGCACTCTCACTGGGTTCTGTAGCTTGGGAGGTGGATCTGGTAAGACCTGCTCCTGAATCAGGTGCTGATGTGTTGATTGATAAATTACAGCAGAATCTCTGCTTTTCTCCTCTACAAAACATCTTTTCCCTCAGGGGCTTAAATATATATAAGGAAGTCCATCCTACCTGACTCATGAAGTTAAAAGCACTCTTTTTTTTTTAGCTGGGACAGATACCAGATATAAGAGGGGTAGTTCAGCCAGTATGTTTATTCTGGGCCCAACTCTTTCCTTTGGTTTCCTCCCAGTCAGTACAGTCTGGCACCACTTCAGCTTTCTACCAGCTGACAATTAAAATAGTGTCACACATTCATAAATCCCCCATCTCATATTTGTCCTAACACACTGATAGTTTTTTATATGTGATCTAGGTTTTGTTTCCTTTTTTTTTTTTGTGAAAAATAAATCACTCTCTCTTTTCCCTCATTTCTTTAATCTGTATCTACCTGATTTTTGCTTCGTGTTGCAGAAATATTGAAGTAGCTCTTGTACTGTTTTGTCAGTTGTCATCATAACTAGATAGATAAACATAGTTTTCCCTGGTAAACGGAAGAATCACTCACAGGAAGCTGTAGGACTAGGCTGGTTTTCCTGGATGAAGATTTGACTAGAATATCTCTGTGATCCACTTTTTCTCCCCAAAAAAGCCAATTTCTTATTTTCCTGTTAAGATGACTATGTAATATAAATTATTCCACTTCACTGTATTTTCTGTCTGTCTTATCTGAGCATTGCTCAATGGACTGTTTTAGTTTAGCAGACTTTTGAGGTGTTTTCAGCATCTATGGATATGTTTTACCAGTGAATCCATAATTATGTTACTTGTATCTTCTGTGATCTTCACAAAACCCGCTCTTTCAAGCTACCTTATGCTTTTGCAATTCAGGTTTGCAGATTTCATTGAAAATAAAGACATCGTTCTTAAATGAGTGAGGACTACTTCTTCTTGTAGAAAAATTAACAGACCTTTTGAGTGTTGACTTCATAGTCTGGGAACTATTTTTGCCTATAAAAATGTCTTTTGATATTTGAAACATAAGTCTTTAAAGTGTTCTAAGCATAAGGTTTTGAAGGGATAAAGGAGCTGCAGAGCGGAAAGGGTTTTGTTCAGATTCTTTAATGCTTTATTACAATGCATTCTTGGCAATTAGTGATTGTCTCTTGACCACACACAGTATGTCATTGCTTACTGCATTAAACAGATTCTCTGCTTCCTGAGATCCATTTGGGAATTGGTAGACATATTAATTAACTCTAGTTCCGTAAGATGTGTGTCAATCAATTCTTGGCTATCTGCCAAGGGAATCTATCTGCAGAGAGATAGCTGGTATGAGGTCATTTACTTCTACATTTGGCTGTTTTATGGCTGTACCATAAAACTAACACACACTTTATCAAGGATTTATAGAAAGGATGATCAGAGATGAGAGGCCAGATCCAACCTTGGTTTAACATTCTGGATTTTTAAAGTCTTGAGTCAATGATGTGTTTGGCCTTGGAGCCGAAAGAGGATGTTTAGCTTCCTTTTAGCAGTCCCTAGCTATAAACAAAATCTAAATTGTTGCCTTTTTTAATTTTTTTTTTCCTTTATGCAGTAAGTTTGTAAGTCGCCCCCTGTGCCTGAATCATTCTCATGACTCTTGGTTTCATCTTTGCAAATGAGAGAACTCAGGAGTATGATTATCTGAACTGCCTTGGACACCGTTAGCTTTTGTTTTCCTTTTCATACTTAAGCTATGAGTGAAATCATCTTCAGCTGCCCTCCCAGTGGCACAAGTTTCTGTATCCTCTGGACAGTTGTGCAGGAGGGTTTACTGCCTTCTCAGCCTAGGTCTGCCCATGTGGAGAGAAAGTGAGACAGGCATGAGGCAGCTGTACCCACATCTCCTTGGGATTTGACAAATCTGACAGTCAGCCTGGGGCCTGTCCCTTGCAAAGGTGAAAATCAGATGAATAAATGAATTTATTAGATTTTCAATGAAAAAATAATCTGTCCTGTCTCTGTCCCTCAGCTGGAGCCTGCTCCTTCCTTTCCCATAGTACCTAGTCAGGAATTTCAAATGTGCATCTCCTCTGGGAGCTGAGGAAGAGGAGGGTGCTTGATTGACAGTAGCTATTAGAGACACCATGAGTGAGAGGGATACAATATTAACCCCTGCACCCCTGCACACTGCATCTGTGAGAGCCAGATGGTTTACGTTCTCATGTCAGACAGCAGCACTGGACGTGTCAAAGAGCCATTGCTTCTGTATCATGTAGAGTTTATACCTCCCTAGTATACTAAAAAAGGTAAAAAGTATAAGCAAAGGTAAGCAGTTGATTTTGAGTTAAAAATTGCTATCTAAAACATTTCCTGAAGATTCCTTTTCTGCCACAACACTTGTGGAAAATTAACTGATTTCACCATCTGCTTATTTATTTTTCAAGCACTTAGAGAGGTAAATGTGAACTGATTAGGGGAATAGTCAGGGAATGTACCTACTCTCTAAAAAGATTGCTTGTTTATGTGAGCTCTGAATGTAACCCACCTGCCTGAATCCAGTGGAGGAGAGGAAATCAGTATGTGCCAAACTGAAGAGGGTGGAGAAGTGAAATTTAAAGAAAAGAGTGGCAAGTGATGGGACAGACGCTGGGAGCAATTGGAGTAGGCTGCAGGAGGCTGGGAAATGGTACAATTTTTATGACTGGGAAAACTAAATAAATTACTTTGTGTGACAGTCATAAAGTAATGGGAATATGAATTGTTATATCTGTTGAATATCTCTTTGATATGAAGCAGTGTATCACAGCCCTATTCCATACCTGAAGAAAACCATTTCTAGTGATGAAACTAGGCAGGTCTAATTGAGTCTGATGAAGCACAGTATCAGAAATAATAATAAAAAGCTAAAAGGATATGAACAGCATGCTGTGCATCTGATTAAAAATGATGTGCACAAATGTATACAACCTAATATGTTGTGAATTACACCGCAGTCTAAGGAGTAAAGCAGACTAATCTTCGCTTAAATCCATTCCAGATGTGCAAGTGAATAACCACAGTATTTAGAGAGAAGAATAAAGTTAACGTTTCAATAGACTTTAAGCACGTAAGCCATGAGGAAGCAGGAAAGAACGTATTTAGAGAGAATGTAGTGTGTGGATACACAGAAAATACCTGAAGAGTGCCTAATTTAAAGCTTGATATCATCCATTGTATGTGCATGAGTTTAGGAGAGATGACCTAACACAGACACCTACACAGACTTCGGGGATGGGGAGCCGGTGTTAGGCAATATGTGGCATTCTGTCCTCATAACGCAATACAATACAAGAAACCAATTACCAGACCAAACAAGAAAGTAATTAGTAAAGCTGTGTTTTGCACCCACTGACTTCTGAGGAAACAGGGCTGGATGTGTAGGAATGTTGTACTTAACAGTTGCGAAATTAGGCAAGTCAGATCTGTGCTTGAAAGGAGCAAATCCAACTGCAGGGAGACACAGAGGTGCATTAAACCCCCTAGAAAATCACAACAGGATGCGGAATGCACCTGCCTGTGCATGCCTGAGCAGGGGGAAGGAACCCTGCTCCCTTTCCCCAGGGCTCCCTTTGGGGTAGATTGAGTGAACCAGCAGGGAACAATCCTACTACAGTAAGAACAGGATTTTCCATTTACTTAACCCTTACATACAGGTGGAGATGCCTTATAGTATTTTTTCTGGGGGGTGTTTGCTTTGGTTTTTTTTGTTTTGTTTTTTAATGCTGAGACAGGCATTTCAAGAGCTGTACAAAATTGCTAGCCAGATTCCCAGCAGGAATACATTTGGATTTCTTCAACAGAGGTAAATCAGTAGACACTGTCTGAAGAACAAATCCAGCTTCTTTTATTGTCTCCTAATTCCAAATTTCTTCTCATGGTCCAACAGATTAAAACTCATTTTTAACTACATGAACTTAAAAGGTCTGGGATCGCTTTACTTGCAGGTTATTTCTCAATCAATAAAGAAGCTTTAAATTTAGTTCAGATTTATGATGTACATAAAACATTAAGTTATTGCATATGAAGTTATATAATGCTACCACCTGTAACATATTTGCTTTTTCCGGACTCTGTGTATTTTAAAAATCTTTGGTTCAAGTCATAAAGTTTTGCTGAAATATGCTTTCCACTCTTTTTTATCCTCTCTTTGTTTCATATTAGAAGAGGTCCAGAGTGCATTTTCTGAGTAATGGACATCCTGTTCTGATACATTTATGCATCTATCTTTTTGTCTCTATATATTTTATATATATATATAGTGATGGAAGAGCAGGTTTTTTCCTAAGAGAATGACTTTGAAAGAACACACTAATTGAAGGACCAGTGCTACTGCTGGTAGAAAACTTGTGTTTGATTATCTAATATAAAATAATATAAAAACTCAGAGTGAAACATTGATTTCAGTAGTAGCAGGTGGGGTATAAATTGGCCTAACTTCATTGAAGACAGCAGACCTGTGTCAGTTTACATCAGTTAAGGTTCTGACCTGTGGTTTTTAAGTGAAGCATTTGAGAAAATGATTTTCTAAGTTACAAATCACCTCAGGCTAATTTTCTTTTCATCTAATTAATTATACCTTTATATGGTATTTAAATGCTTACCAAATATATAGAGAAAATGTGAAAGAAAAGGATACTGTTAAAGGATTATTTTCATTTGTGATATCACAACTGTGTGATGAAACTGTTAGTTGTGACATACTAGTTCTAAGCATCACTATAATCACAGAGAAATGCCAAGAAAGGAAGATCTAGTTCACAGACTGCAGTAGCCAACTTTAGTTCACAGGTGCTTTAACCTTTCAAACTACCAGATATCCTGTAAGTATAGTACGGAAAAATAAAGCTGAGGAGCCAGATCTCTAGCCTAGGTACAGTACAAATACCTTTTAGAGCACTTCTTTCCATTACCTGAGTAGTTTTATCAGGGAAAAAAACCAAAAATGTGTCACTTAGATGTTTAAAGGCTGACATACTTCACCTTGTTTCATAAAAAGCCAGGTAATGATTTCTGCTGTATGTGGAAATTCCAGACACTAGATCTTTTTCTGTACTGATGTCTTTGCCTGTGGAGGATGGCAGGTAACAAGACAGTCAGTGTTAGGCACATGTGTCCAGGTACCTCACAGAGGCAGTGACCAAAATCACAAAACAAAAAAGCATCTGGAGGTGATGAGTCTGTAAACCATCACTTCCACTGCTCCACATGACATGGATTTCCAGTCCCTTAGGCTACCCTGTGTGAAAATACTTCTCTCAAAATCAGACTTTTCACACATGTACAATTTACCTCCACTTGTTAAAAAGAATAAATCTTGTCATATAAGCTGTCACCTTCCTAGTATTTTTAAGTGTATAGTTTTATATACAGTTACATGTAGATATATATATATATACTTTCTCCAAGTCATAATTTACTATGACATTGGTTGGGAAAGGATGTGATATGGGAACTTTTCTATGACCCAGATACAACATTTACAAGAGAAGTACAGGGAAAGGACAGTCTTTTCTCATAAGACAACATAAGCGAGCCAGTTGTTCTGAAAAGGTCTGACAAATATTTCAGTACGGAAACCAGGATGTGTTGTTGGAAGCTCTACACATTTTTAAGCACCATCATGCAGAAGCACATATTTCTTACAGGTTGAGTGCTATGTCCCAAATGGCACCTCCTGTTATGTTGTGTTATCTTGTGATAAAGTTACGGAAGTAGAAGGTCACCATAAAGTGGTAACTTGATTCCCATTTAAAAGGCTTTTTGAAAAACTCCATAAACCCCTTTGTAAACAAATATTAATCACGCTCATGGTTAAATGCTATTATTTATGAAGGCCTGTCTTTGAATACACTGCAGGTCTCCTTTGACTTTAGCTGTATTTTGAACACTTGCTTTGCTAAAAGAGAAGTTAAACCAGGAAAACTCATATTTTTCAAAACTTCATCCTGTCATCCCCAAGCAAAATGTATTTCCAATAAACATTTATTTCCAGAACAGATCCTTTAAAGCAGGACTATTAGGCTTTATGCGATAATTTAGCTGTCGGAATAGTTTAATTTATGACGTAAACTTCTCTCAGCTGAATAACACACATGGCAGCAATGGCTGACATCTTTCCTACCCCTCACTGTTGGGAAGGTCTACACAGCTGCTGTGGATATTTCATCCTCAGCAAAGTGAGGCACTGAAGAGTAAAATTTTGAAAGTTTTTTTTTCCAAGTATCTTATATTACCGAGAATCTATTTCCTAATAAAAATTATCATGCATGCTAAACTTTTAATGTAAACCACACCATTAAATGTAAGGAAATTTGAATGTGCAGCTAGTGTTTATTATCCTGATATATTCAATTAAGAAGGATGTGCCTTTATGACAGCTGAATATTTGACAATTAGTTGATCCATTTGACCTTACATTTACCAACGTAAAGGTATATTTTTTAAGAATAAGGCTATTCCAAAAAATAAGTATGCAAAGGATCTGTCTCAGTATCTTAAAATTCAGATGCAGTACAAATATCATTTTTGGAGGGAAAGTATTTAGCAAAGGGGTCATGCTTTAATCATTGACAGGAAATATGAACATTGTAGGTTTTCAGCTGTCATTTAATGCATTCAGTCCTGCCGTTGCATATTTCATAATTACACCTAAGCAATTTGGAATCTATTTATGTCTAAAGTGACAGAAAGTCAGTAATTATGTCTGAGGCTCACTGAGATTTACAAGCTGAACATTTACATGCAGGAAATGAAATCAGGTTTTAAACTATCACAAGTCAAAACAGTGTGGTGGCTATTTTATTTCTTCATCTTCATTCCTCAGACTACAGAATAAAATGGTTTAGGCAAAATGGAAGCACAGTTCTTTAGTAAGTGAACATGAGGAGAGGTATAAGATATGATGAGAAACAGAACAAAGACGTGGAATTTACAACTGCAAGGGCCATTTGTTGCACAGCAGAAACCACTAATGAAACCCCAAGCTCCATTCAAGTCTGATCATTTCAGCTATTGAGCAGCTATCTTTTGTTTAGGGCTTCATAAATATATCGAAATTGCTATGGCAGACCTCCCAGTTTATTCTTAAGAAAACAAACCAAAACAAACTCAAAACCAAACTCCAGAGCCATATTAATTTAATATTACCTTATGCATATGTTTTAAAGAAAATGTAAATGAAAGTTGCTCTGCAGATGATGTTCCATCACTCTGCAGTTTGGTTTTGATTGAAAACTTCCCTGAGATGAGGGAGAACTAATAAGGATATGGTATGTAGAGAGCATTCGTGTTTCCATTGGTCTGATCTGATCACTACAGACCTTCAGTGACACAAAGGAAGCTTGATAGTAGCAAGATAGTGCATATTCTCATCCACTGTTGAAAAAAAAACAACTCTAAAAAAGTAATTAACATAGGGCTTTTAAGATTTTTTTCAATGCAAAAAAAAAATGTCCAGCGTGAGCAATAGTGTCAAATTTGAACCCCTTACCTCCTAATGACAAGAATCCATGCAGTAGCTTGCTTCCACTGAGATAACTGAGAAGACCATTGTTCCATCACCGTACGTGGCTTTCGCCTTTGGTGGCTGAGAATGCTGGTTGATTACAGTGGAGAGCTGTATACAGTATGCCACAGCTGAATGGCTTCCATGAATAAGGCACTAAAGCCAGTCAACATATTCATTAGTTTCAAAGAAATGAGTCTCAGAACTGTGGGAAAACTTTTGTTTATATTGCTGGAGAGAAGAAAAAAAAGACTGAGGTAGAAAGAGACCTCCATGGAAGTAAATTTGCGTAGTGGAGCATGCACATGTGCACAGGCAGAACCATTGGGTGGACTTTTACTTATACCACATGTGATGTCTTGTTTTCTGAGTCCATGTCTTAAAACCATGGGTAACTTTAACTTGAATCACTCATTATCTGAGCATATTCAAAGACACTCTTAGAATCTGGGTTTAATTTATTTATTTATTTATTTAAATGTTAGGTGTTTTTTCCTACTACTATTTATCTTCAGTGGAGTTCTCTGTGACTTATACTGGGGTAGCTAAAAGTGAGGTGCACTCTTTGTTTGTATAGTTGTAGAAAAAAACACATTAATTTCTAGGACTGTTAGAGGGTTGACTCAGAGTTTTGTGACTGCTTTAAGGAAATTAATTTTAGCGATGACTACCAGAGAAGCTGAAAATACACCCACTGTTTGCATTTGGATGTTCGTTATTTCTCCTATTAGTTAAAGGACTTTATGATGAATTATTTATTCCCACAATGTCAATGTTCCCACTGCACGTGGTAACCTTACTTTACCATAAGATGATAAAGTTTTCCTAATTCGTTACAGACTTAGATTGTACTTTTAAGAGACATGGTAATCATATTAAGATGTCGATCCAGTTTTCTGGGTGGGAATATTATGTTGGTTCATCAACAGACCCCATAATGTTTCTAGTAACACAGAAGTTCAGCATTTGCCTCTTGTTAGAATAACAATTGAAAACACTAACCCAACTTCACAGTCATGCAACATATGCAAAATTTCATCCACACACCTCCCGAAACAAAAGACAAGTATGGCTGAATCCTTTGATCTCTCGACCAACATGGGGGAGAAAAAAATAAAATAACAAACCACCATCTGTTGGGAAACCAATGTAATAAAAACAGTGGAAAGCCAGCCTATAGTATAGGCTGACTTAATTGAGGAAATAACTTATAAATAGAATTATTTCTTGATTTAGAGGCACAGGAGGGAACAAAACTAAAAGAAGGAGTTACCGAGCTCAGGTTTGCATAGATCAGCATCAAAGCAGCATTATTCATTATGGGATTCACGTCACAAGGCTCCTGTTGACAGGGGCTGACCTCATGAAGAGGAATCATGTTGTAAGTGTGATTTCTGCTGCTGAAGGAAGTGACTGTATTGTGTTTGTAGCTCAGTACCAACATCTTGTCAAATAATCTTCAAACAGCCAAGGTCACAATGCAGCAGGTTTTAGCTGTGGGTGATACTCTGCATACAGACCACGGAGCTGTGAAATGCAGAATAGCAAACTAGCCAGTTATATTACATATTCAGACACGAGAACCTAACAAAGATCTTATTGGTGAACTAATTTCACTGGTCTTTGCCTAAGCCTTTCGGGCCTGTTTTAAAGGCTGTAGGATACATTTAACTCAGAGATGTGTGAGTCTGAAAACATTACCTTTTTCCGTGCTTTCAGACCGACCTGATATTTCTAGTTTCTGCATGTTCACGCTGTGTGAGCTTAACAGTACACTGGCATGGTGAGTGGCTGGGGGGTAGTCCCAGGAAGGGGCTAGAGAGGCCATGGCACAGTCTGCTCAGCAGTGATGAAGAGGTTCATGCCTGAACTTCTCTTCAAAACATCCCCCTGATGTTGCTTCTGGCTGTAAGAGTCTTGCTGATTCAGAATTCCCCGAAAAGGGACATTTCCCCAAAGGAAAGATGAGAATACTCATGGATTTAAAAGCTTTCAAACAGATTCAGGAAGGAAAAAAGTCACTTTCCACAATGGAAGGCCTCCTTGGTGTGCTTCCAAGCTCCTTAGACATGTCTTCCTTTCATCAGCAGCTGCATTTGGCATGACAAAACTGGCTTCTCCACAATGATTAAATCTTATTTCTCCTTTGATATAAAGCAGAGCAACTGCAGGTGAAGCTACTATTTCTGTGAGTAAACAGCAGGACATAGGTATTTCCAGCAGTTGCCTGGTGGAACAGGAAATAATTGTTCTTCTCCTGCTATCTTGATCATCCTCACTTTTATGTACAGACTCATATTTTATGTGAGAAAGCTTTGTAATACTTTCCAGATGCTACCTTGCCTTTAAAAGATTTTGAAACTGAGTTTCTTCTCTGCTTTTTTTTGTACAGAGAGTGTCTTAAATTTGTTACCAAGTTAATTCAAATCATAAAATTCCACTATTCCATAGTTCAGTAGGAAAATAATGCTAGATATTGATGTTTTGACTAATAATTAGTACTTTTCTCCTTGAGGAGAGAATTTACTGAACCATATAAGAACACAAATAAGAATTAATCCCATATATGCCATATAGAGAGAAGATGGCTGCAAGAGGAAGGATCTCTGCAAAACAAAAGCAGATAGAATTTAACCATTGTGTGCTTTCTAACTTTGCTAAATACCCTTAAAAAGGATAAAGAATATGGGGGTTTTATCGGTATAAAACCTTTCATCTTTTTGTATTACGTTTTGCTGGCATAAGATGACACAAATAGATTAACAGTCAGGTGTTTCAAGATCTCACAAGTCTTACAGGGCAGAAAACCCTCATCCTTATTTAAACAATACTTTTGTGTGATTAGAGACCTGGTACAGCAATGTATGCTTGATTGCTGAAGTAGTACCTGTCAGCAGGAAGAAAATCCAGTTTTAGGAATGGGTCATGACTTAGACAGAGATTGTGCAGAAAGATCATGGGACTGTGCATAGAATTATCTAAAAATGACAAATATGAAAGCAATGCATAGGCATAACTATCTTTTTTATACATTAGTCCATATAACTTTTGCCATGAATAGTTAATCAATTTACTGCTGAAAAGCTGTGGGAGATTAAGAATAGTACTGAAATAGGCAGTGTTTTAAATATTTGTGCTTGCCCCATATGCCTACTGCTTGTGTGATGCTGGAAATCAGACTAAGTGATTACAGCAACTCTTTCTGTTCTCAAAACCTAAGAATAAAACCACTTGAAGTCAGTTGGGAAAAAAATTATTTACTCTTCCATTCATGCCCTGTTCCAGCTTACATAGCTTGTAACAACTTGTTTTCTGTTTATGGCACTTGGTAAGTCTGTTTGGAAATGTGCCGACTCCTCTTTGAGCTCCTGAGCATAAACCATATAGAATCTCTGCATCTTCCCTCAAATAGTGTTCCTGTGAGGGAAATGTACTGTGCCCTTCTGTTCCTTCCTTCACCTCTCCCTTGTTTATGTAAGAAAAATAATTTAATGAGTATGACCTGACTCAGATGAAATACATGCCTCTGACTTGTTCATCCTCTGTGGACTTCGAGTAAATTAGTTATTTCCTAAGTAACTCGTTTCATTGGAAAAGGGTGAGTAACTTTCCACCATTTCTTGGGAATTCAAGGACAGACTAGCAAATATCTGTTTTTTCTTTCTCCTCAGCTTCTGCATTATTTGCTGTAGACAATTCACATATGGTTATTTTTATTTTTTCCCAGAAGAATGCTTTGTTTTCAAAAATATTTTTTGTTTAACTCTGTGAGTCAGAAAAGAATATGAAAAACACTTGAATGAAAAAAACCAGTCACCACTGGAAAACTTGGCTAAAAAGAGGTATTGTGGGTATTGTGCAGAATAAATAAATGTATCATGATAAATTCACGCCTATTAGAATTGGCGATGACTTGCTATGTCATCTAATCTGTTCTAATTTGTGTACATTTGCAGTCATCTACAAGTCTGTAGATGTCTTCTCACCTGTAGTGATATAAATCACAACTAGTGATTCTTGCTGTGCAGCATTCATTTCCATTTTAATTATTTCAGTTTCGAATATTGCACAGCCAATCATTATTGTATGCATTGTCCGTCCCTTAGCAACTCTTTTCCTATCTAGTGTACCTATCCTGTAGGTGCAGAAGAGCTATCATACAGCTTCTCTCCTGTCTGATTGCATAAAGTTTAGTTAAGTGCTACCAGATCTATGAAAATCTACAGCTTTCTCCGACTTGCGACATGGTCACACTCAGAAAGATATGTTAATAAATGTTTGCAAGTACGTGATCAGATGGGAACACAATACTCTCCATTAATGAAATATGATCCATAATGAATCTTGCTTGGGAGTGCTAATAACTACCTTTAGGTTAAAGTGCTCAGATGTCACAGTATAACAATATCTGTCTTAGATGTGTATCATTACGGCAAAGTAATTAAAGGTTACTTAGCTGTTAAATGGTTACCTTGACAAAATCCTTCAGTAACATGGCTTCAAACATGCCTTCACAAAGAAATTAATTAAGCAAATTAAATATCAGCCTTGTAGTAATCTATTTTATGTGCAGGATAGCAGGCATATAAGTGTCTAATATGCTTGGTTGCAGAAAGCAGAGGACTTGAAGATGTTCCCATTTGTTGTTAAACAAAACAATCTTAATTGCTCCTATATGTAAAATAATGTTTATGCATGTTAAAAAGAACAGTGACAAAATTGATGAGGTGAAATGGAATGCCAGAATTATCATGGTCATGTTCCATGTGCTGCATGAGTGCAAAGCTCAAGTAGCACCACTCAAGATGAGGGAGGTATTAAAGTTCACTTGGTCTTTTTTACACCTCTGCTCTTCATGGAGTTAAAACCTGGTAACAAGTGACTAGAGTTTTGCTAACAGCTCAGTCTAACTCATCAGAAGGATGCTTTCAGGGATTACTAGCTTGCTTCCTTTGGTATTTTATATGAATCACGCCAGGAAAGTTGAGCGAGTGGCTTCATGTGGATATAAACATTTTTCATCACCTCTTAAAGTGGAAATGTGACATGGGCAACACCAGTGACAGATGGATTTTGACTTAGAAAATAATTTCCTAGCATTATTCAAGCTGGCAGTGACAAATACACAGTATATTCTGCTTTTTCCTTTGTTTAATTTGAAACAATCCACTAGATAAATTGATCATTCATCTGAGACCTTTTCATATGAAAGCAAGAAAATGTAAAGTTCAGATCTCTGTTGTCCTCCTGAAATATTGGCCTTGCTCTGGCCAATGACATTATTCATATACCTTAAGTTTACTCTTATTTAAATGTTTTGCCTGATCATGTCTTTTGAGGAAACAGAAAAAAAAAAATATGTCTCATGCTCCAGAAATCTTTACTCACAACACAGCTAGGAAAGTATTGGCAGAAGGATAAGAAACAGGAAGAATTTGTGATAGAAATCTGTCTTTTTTCATGCTCTGGTATGTGGTCTTATGCCAGTGAGATAATTAGCAGTTGTGGCACCGTCTTATCAATACTATGCAAAACTGCTGCACATTTTGGTTGAGGTTGACACCAGTGTTATGGGTTCTTCTCCAGTTCTCAGGCTTCTGCCCAGGGCAGAATTGGTTTTGCTCTCGGCAATTCAGATTTCTTAAAAGATGAAGCTTCAGTCATTGTCATGTGAAAATGGTCCCATATCCTCAAGCCAAAAGAAGTCCCCAGAGAAGCTGAATAGAAGTGATGGAGTTATCTATCTGTCCACTGGATAATCTTTAGATGGCCTTCAGAGACCCTCTGCACACATAAGGGCCAAACCTACATGAAGCTATCCTATGAAGATGTAAAGAAAAAAAGTCTTAATACTAAGATTCTCATAGAGTTGGTCAGTGCTGCAGCTTCCCAGATAATACAGATTTTTACTTCTTAGGCACAGTAAAAACATATATACTGATTGATTCAACCTGATTCCAGTCTTGGAGACAGCTTTTGAAGGGGGATTAGAAAACAAACAGTGTAAGAGAGGAAGACTATCTTCCAATGAGTTCTTTTGCCCTGAGGTATGAGTTTTTTTTTAAATTACGAACCAGTTCATGTGTAATCAGAAAACAAATGGTATTGATTACTATTTCAAAGCACTGACTCTCTGATCATTTCAGCCTATACTTCCAGGTTGTTTGAAGTATGTGACCAACATGAAACCTGAAAGCATTTTGCCATTTGTATAAATCAACATTACTCTGTGTAGCCAGTGTTTATTTACAAGCCTGCAAAAGGTTTCATAAGGGATATACGTGCACCTACAATACAAACCATGTGTCAAACAGCAGAAAACTGCAGAGCAATAGTGCTGTTGTTTTTTCTCTTTACTTGATCCAAGTTTCATTGTCTGTTTGGCTAAGCATCAGTGGTCATGAAGGTGGTATATCAACAATAGTCATGGTGGCATATTCAATTTAATTATTGCTGCTTGAGGTTCTTAATTTACTTTTTCTTAATAACAGTTTATTTTATTCTGTTTTAACAAAGCTTTCTGTTTATGCATTTCATCATCTTTTGTTATAAGAAAAAGGGATCTCATTTCATTGTATAAGTGTGGGAGTAATGAAAAAGTAAGTCTTCATCAACCTACTGTTACTGTACCTAGGGTCTTTTCCTGGAACACTTATTGAAGAACAAGTCCCTTGGAGTCTGTAGAGTACAGTCTCGATCATTAATTTTGATTCCTGACTAAAAAGGTGGAAACTCATACCAAATTTAGCATATGGAAAGATTGGCCATCATTTATCATAGAATGGTTTGGGTTGGAAGGGACCTTAAAGATCATCTAGTTCCAACAACCTTGCCATGAACAGGGACACCTTCCACTGGGCCAAGTTGCTCAGAGCCCCATCCAGCCTGGCCTTGAAAAAAAATTACCATTATTTATCATGGAAGAAGGCCACAAATATTCTTCCAAAAGGTATAATAATAAATGATTCAGATTTGAGTACAAGATTAATGTATTCTCTTAAAGACTTGTGGGGATAAATAGAACAGTGATGGGGAAAATTGAGTTTGTTTAGCCTCAGTCAAGACAGGGAACTGAAATAGGAAAGTTTGAACAAGGCAGTAGGTTTTGATAGTGAAGGAGCTCTCTGCATGACTTAAGCCTTGTCCGTAAGCAAACTTTTGAATGTCTCACGAATTCAGTGCAAATCCCTGCACAGGCATTCTCATTTCAGCTAAAGTAACATTTCTGGTCTGGTCTCAGCTGCCTGAAAGTGGCTGAAAATAAGCTGCTGTTAAACTGAGCTCACTGTGTCGAAACGGAGTGCATGTGTTTACTGGAATCTCATTACATTCAAACACAGGGATACAAATCTGCAGATTAGTGCTTGCCCTGAAAAGACTGTTTAGCCTTTCAAAGGATTTTGAAGGAAAGCAAGCTGGAATACAAGCCCTTTCTGCTTGTCATTTGTAGGTTTGTGAATTTGGCTTTTATTTCTTTGTGCAAATGTGTTTTCATAGAGACATTGAAAAGCCATGACCCTCTGTAAAAAGGATTACCTTAAAGGGAGATAGTAAGACTACAGTGTAAAGGATGGTTAATACAGAAATGCTAAATCTCGCTGTACAAAGATTATGGCACAATCAATTTTTTAACTCAAGGTACTTTCCTGACATTATAAAAACAGTCACATGTCAGAATCACAAAATAAAAGTCTTAAAGAGAAAGCTAAAAGAAAATAAAGAAAAATATCTGCTATTTTTTTTTGTAGAAGGATGATATAGAATCCCTCAAAAATGTGTTTTCTTTTAGCTGACATTGTAGCTAGTAGTTTAGATAACACTTAATGACTTAGATATTATTTTTACAATCGGTATATTTCATGGAGTATTAAAGATAATAAATAAGGAAATACTTTAAAACAGATAATAGAAGACAGTAAAGAAAGCTGAAGATTTCAGTTGCTTACAAAAAGCCTGACATCTTACTTATATGAAGGAACAGCTTTCATAAGCCACATGACTCATTTGAGTAAGAGGAATCAAATCCCAGTCTGGAATTATTCCTTTGGTGGAAAAAAAAAAAAAACAAACCAGAAACACACACACACAAAAAAGGAACAGGGGTGTTTTTTTCAGTTTACACCAAGAACATTTTTCTTAATTGTTTGTCTGAGTAGTAACCAATATGGTCAGAAATAAATCTAGGCTTAACCCTTCAAAAGCTTCCCAAAGAGATAAAAGCAACATCTTTCGGGGATAAACTAGGATTTCAATTACTGCAAGAATTAAACTGGAGCAGTAGCTAAATAACTGTGATGAGTAGCACAAGCTTCCTTACGTGCTTTTTTCTCTTTTGGGACTACTACTTCTAAATCACTGGCCTACTCCAGGCTGACAAGACTAAAGTAAATTAAAAAAAATGTTATCATACACTGCAAGAAAATTCACCCAAAGATTTGACCTAAAGAGCAGAAGTGATCTTGTAGTAGAAACCAGTATGTAAAATGGGGAAAAATAAGGTTGTATTTGACAGGTAGTGCTTGATGTAAGGAGAGTTTTAAATGTACCAGCCATCTCATAAGAGGTGAGATGAGAAGAGCTATAAAAAAAAGCATAAATAGCTACCATTTTCATTACACAGATGAAGGAATGAAACTTAATGCTGAATTTAATTGCAATAGCTAGGTTTTCAGATTATTGCATTAAAAAGAGATTGCAATATTTTTTCAAGATATTTCAATGAACGATTGGAGACAAAGAATATGAGAACATCATATTTATTTTTAAAGTTTCTTTTAAAGCCAGATCTCTAATGCACTGTGATCACTGGCTACTTTCTGATTTCTGTAGAGCTAGGATTAGGCTTTTTGTGCCAACATGTCAAATTAGAACATTAATTACTTGTGTAATTGTGTGTAGCTAAGTGCACGCTAAGGTACTTTTATAAAAAGCAGTCTCAAAACCTCATTCAGAAGGAACTTGAGCAAATTATTTCAATGTTTTGAGGGAAACTGGACATACATGTGAAGTAAAACTGAATCTGACAACTTTCTGTATTTTGATACTTCAAAAAAACAACCTAGTTTTTGGTTTTATCGGCCCTCCTTAGGCAGCACCACAGATGGGACACTTAGAATAGGAAAGGGAGAGAGATTTGGGGTTGCTTATAGTGCCAGAGAACACTGGATCATGAAATGGAGGAAAAAAATGAGCAAGATGAATAGATGACAACAGGGAAGTATGTTGGAGGATTTGAGATGTTCCAGATTTTGTTCTTTCCTGGTGTTAAGATAGTTTATTCCCTCCAGACTTAGATTACCTAAGTCTAGCCTAATTTCAGAAGGTAGAAGTCATTGTACCTGATTTAATTCACCTGAAACATACTCTGTTGGTATAGTGATCCAGCCTTATCCTTGGTCAGTGGAGAGAATTCTGCATCTTCAGAAATAATGCTTATCTTTCACATCTACTATAGTGCCTGAGGTGTTCATGACCATGAAATAAAACTAAAAAAATAAAATGAGGCAGTCCTTCAGAAGCAGTGCATTTCAGAATAGTTCCTGGATATCGATTTACATTTCTCTGAACTAGAAAGAATAAAATTATACAAATTTAATCCAAGAAGGGAAATCAGGAAGCAGTATGAAATTTCAGTTACAATTTAATTTTACAAGACTTGAGGCAAATTATTATCCATCTTAAAACAATCCACAAAAGCCTTCAGAAAACAATAAATGAATTTAGGTATGCTGTCAAACTCAGATTTTAATGTTCAGACTCTTCACATATAAGTCTACTAGAAGCATTTGGTGTACTTCCACAGATATTTTCATCTAAGACAGTAGATCAAGTCCCCATGCTGAAAATTATTTAAATGCTCATAATTATATAAAAACAAAGGTGATGGCAAGGTGGTAGATGGTGGTAAAAAGATGGGAATGCAGCAGAAAGAAAAAAGCATATGGCAACTGTAAGCAATTCTGGTGTATTTTATATCCTGTTATTGTTACTTCATTTTCTGCTTGGAGCTTGCACTTACTAATTTTCTACCAGAAGTCTTCTGCTTTAGCTGCTCTATGTAAGCAAGTATCCTCATCATGGTACAGTTTTTAATAAATGAATTTTTAACTTGTTATATTAGTTAAGAGGGTTAACAGTGAAGAATTTAAAACCTGTGACGAAATTTGATGAAACAACATAAAATGAATGACATTTAAGATAGAAGGAGGCTTTAAATACCAAAAGACAAAATCCAGGCAGGAGAAAAATAAGGTTAAACCCTTCTATCTGAAGCCATTTCACAAGAAATGAGAGGAAATGTGTGACATATGGTATCAAGTGCGGCACTTGAAGTCGAGTCTAAAAATGCTTAAAAAGGCAGCTGTTAGTTTGCATGATTAAAAGGGGAAAGGAAGGATATTATGATACATCAAGAAACAAGGAAGAGTTATGAAACAAGAGGTGGATTTGTTGGATGTTTGTTTGCTTTTCTTATCCAGTAGTTTCTAATGTTTTCATTAAATTTATCTTCAAATTCAACCTCCACCTCTATCTTCCGTTCTGTTTCTCCCAGTGACATCAGTGCTGGCTATTAACACAAAAACTGGGTGGATCTTTGAACCTTGAAACCGAATCAAAGAACAATTTAGGGAAAGAGATAATTGTGTATCAGCTCTTCTTCCCTCCAATATGTTGAATTAGATTAGATTATTTTAATAAGTGTTGGAAATGATGGAAACATTTTAGAATAATATTGTTACATGGATCTCCACTGGCTATATATGAATCATAGAACTCAGTTAAAAGAACCCCAAATCTTTCTTTATGAAATGTTGTGATATGCATTATCTGATTTTTATTCTAAACTAAATAACTTATTGCTTTTAAATCTTTATTTATATGATTGCTTAATTAATTAATGTTAAATTATTTTGGAGCTGGAAATCTATGAGAGGGATTTTTTGCTTCCACTGCTAGTCCTTGTAAAACTCCAATGAATAAAATACAAGTGGCTATTTGCATATTTCAGTTTGTCCATGCACTGGGAATACAACTGAGATATTCCTTGGGAATCACTGGAAGACTAAAGGCTAACTGTGCACAAAGGCTGATGTACTCTTCCCCTGACAAGTGATCCTTACCAATTTTACTTGGCACATTGTGCATAGCTTTGCATGTGCTGAGTAAGCTCGGTTGCCATTAGCTTTACTGAGATTTGAGGCAGGACTATATACTTTTGTTTATGGCACTGGACAAGGCTCAGGAACTAGAACATTAGCTTTTTGCTTTGGCATAGATTTCCTGGCTAAATTACCTAATTTCTCTCTGCCTCATTTCATAAGAACAGTCAAATCTGTTCAGACCAAAGGCTCATTTAGCCCAGTATCTTGGTTCTCACCAGGTCCCATAATGAATGCCAGTGGAGGAGAATAAGGCAAGCATGCAGCAGTGCTTAGTGATAGAGTCTCCCAGGCTCCAGCACTCGTTGTTCAGGGATTTCCTGAACCAGGGGTGGAATCTCTGAGTTTAATGCTTTTCAATGGCTTGTTTTTTGTGAATTAGTACTGGCATTTCTTGAGCTCATATATCTTTTAAGTATCCACAGCACCCCAAGCCCTACAAATTGCAACATGGGAGGAACATTCCTTTATTTTGTTTTAAACCTTCTGCCTGCCAGTTTCTCTGTTTAGAACAAACTGAGAGCACTCTTTACTTCATCTCTCCTCCAGTGTGTATGTTTTTTGAGTTAGAGGACTGTAACTTCATGCAGTACTGAAAATGCAAAAATGTCATGCATGTATAGAGGCATAAAGACACTGTTGGTTAAGCTCTTTACCTCTTTCCTAAAAACTCATAACATGACATTTGCTTTTTTTTTTTTGACTGTTACTGGGCATTGATCTCATTCATTAAAAAAAAAATAAAATTTCAAAAAAAACCCTGTTACTTTAAAACCTTATTTTTGGTCTGTAAAAGGTGTGCTGCATAAGTGTTTTGAGAATTTCTTTCTGTGGAAAGATACAGAAGGAAACTGTGAACACAGCTTTACACAAAGTTCACAAGTTGTTCTGGTCTATTCTAGCTACCTTCAGTCAGCAATATGATGTTTTATGTGTAACATTGACAAATAAAACATTTTCAGGCAGCAATGTAGTTCTACAATTCCTGTTTCTTTAATCCGTACAAAAAGTGATTATGCTTCTAGTCTTTTAAGGTCTTAATTCAGAGGCTACTGAAACATGAGAGGAGAGTGCCATGGACTGAATTGGTTTTGGAGCAAATGCTTAGTCATTGATATGAGAATAAAATGCCAAACCTGCAATTTGACTTCTCTGCTACCACTAACACCTCATGAAACAGGAAGACAGCTGGGCTACTGTATTTTAGGTTCCATTTGTAAGTGTTAATTTTAATGCCTGCATACAAAGGAAAGGGAAGGGGAAAGATACATTTTGTTCCCATAGGTTTTCTATGCATCTCTGGATGCGCAGTGTTGGGACCAGCGGACCTTGCTGGCCTTTGTGAGACTTGTCTTACAAGGGAACTCCAGCACCATTGCAGATCTTTGGTCACTTTTCCTATAAGGCCATAGTTCTTCCCCTTCAGAGAGACTTACGTTTCAGGAACCAATTGTCTTTGACAATGTTTCGAAAACTGTCTCCTATTTCCCAGGGGCCTGTTATCAGTGTTCACATGTTAGGTAAGTAAAGTTTCATCGCTGAAGAGAAGATAAGCTCAGCTGAGTTCAGAAGGTGCCTCAAACAGCACAAACACCTTCTCCTGTTGAAATGTTTACATCCAAGGTGATAGAAAACTGAGCAGCATTATCTTGCAGATGGTCTGAGAAGATTTCATTAAATAAATACAAAGAGATGTGTTTTTTTCCCTACCAATTAAGTTCAAAATTTCCAGATCCAGGGATAAGTTATAGTAAGGAAACACCTTGCTTGTGAAACTAAGACAAAAAGTAACCCAATGACTTAAAATTTGCATCTCTGTTATGGATTTGCAAAAAACATGTGGATCCTTCTGATATTTGTTCTTCTTGATAATCTCCAAAGCTGATGTTTTTCTTTAGTTCTGTTGGCTTTCACTGGGGTTGCACCAGCATCGCTGAGGAGAGTACCGAAATCATTGTCTAAAGGTGCCTTTGTTTATGAATAAAAAATGAAAAGGGTGATTTGAGACAGCAGGGGAGATGATTAATATTTCAGGTCTTATTATTTTTGTTTGTGGATGTATGTGTTTTTATTTAATTATACATTTCAAGGATCAACAATTAAGTGGGGTTAAACATTTAACATTTATCTGATAAATGCAAATGAAGCTTGCATTTCAGTCAGATATTGTAAAACAAGTAATCAGTATGGATTAAGAACACACATGATTTTTTTCTACTCAGTGTTTATTGCCATTACTTTAATGATGACAAAAACCAGAAGGGTGATGGTACAGATGCAAGTTTAGAAATAGTGTATTTGTCACTTCAAACCTTTTAAATTGATGGTGATGGAGAACAACTGTTTTAATTCATAGTCATTTGGAAGGATTTACCATGACCTCGTGTTAACATGTAAACATGGCAAGGGATATAAGAAAGATTCCTCTGGCGTTCACTGAACTTGAAGGGAATCTTTCTCTGACTTCAGTGGGATCCATGTTGAAATTTTGAGAGTAGGGCCTGAGAAGATCTGCATGAAAATCTCAGGGATCACACCACATTTGGGATGGCACTACCCTTGGTTGGAGTCTGTAGCATTTTTTTCTACATTACTTAACACTATGCAGAGCACAGACAGGTCCTGGATAACCCCATTCATGATTGTGACCGCTTCTCATGGTGGCTGTGATCTGGTGGTGGGTGGTGAAATGTGGAGTACTCTAAATGTCAGTTTTCTTTCTCAAAAAAAAAAAAAAAAAAGCAAAGTCATTTGGATTCCAATAAATTTTACTGCAGAAATCAAACAGAACTTTAAAGGGAACTATTTTTTTTTCCTGTGAGAGGTTAGTGTGTTTGTCAGTTTGCTTTAGCCAACAAAGTCAATCTATATTATGCTGTACTAAACCATACTAAACTATACTATACTACACTACACTATACAATGAGCCAGGATTTTGAGCCAAAGTTCTGTTAAAAGAAAGGCTGCATTTCTTCTTCAAAAATACAAGTATCAGTAATTGAGTTATCTGGTTGGATGCTGATTAGCCCCACTGACATTGTGCATTTCTATTTATGAAGGTACACATATAGACATATAAGCTGACTATACCACATATTCTTGCCAGTATCATTGACTCTCCCCCCTTCTGGAGACTCTTGGGTTCTAGAAAAGCAGGCAAGATAGTGAATAAAGAAGTGAATTTTAATGTACTTTTTTCAGTCACCCTGAATCAAACCCACTTAAATCCATCTGTTACTATCTCAGCAAAGTTTTTGTTGCACTGGGAAAAGAATATCAAACATTCTTGACTTTTTTTAATAAAAAAAAAAACCAACCAGTATGAGAAATGCGTTGCTCTGAAACACAGTGCCATGAGGAATAATTGCAACTTGTCACAAAGAGAGGTTATAATTATATCTACTGTTAGTTATGTCTCCATGTGTAGAATGGAAGTTACCTTTTCGAATGCATTGTTCTCTAATGCAATACCAGCTATTAAAATCTGAAGATATTATTTCTTGCTAATGAATTAAAATCAAATGAGGATGCAAAAGGGCTGGGTGGCGTCACACTGCAAGCAGATGGAGAGAACAAAGAGGAAAGAGAAGTGCTTGTTGCAGGGAATTCAGTTCTAAGCTTTGTCTCAAGAAAAGCAGGATTGCCCAAAGGGTCAGAATTTCAGCTTCTGTATTCCAGACTTAGTTTATGTTTTTTCAGTATCTGCATATGTATCAAACACTGGGCTAGACCTAACACTTTATAGGCACCTTGGAGTGAAGTGCTGCAAATATATTACAATATCTTAAAGAAAAAAAGCAAAACTTAATGGTTGTTACAGTGGTTGCTGTGGTTTACTTCTCTGTCCCTTTGTTACTTTCACAAATTCTCTGAAATCATGCTCGCATAATAGGGAGAAATAATTCATAATATTTTTCTAGGTTTGCTCCTTATCCTGTCACTCATTTAGAGTCAGATTTTTGAAGCATTTAGTTAGGACATGTGCCCATATTAGTGATTTCTCCTTGCTAGGAATTAAAAGCAATACAGTCATATGTCTTTATTTTCAAAAGTGACTAACAGCTTCAAGTATCAGAATTTTAAATTGTCCAAGAAGGTATTCAGTGAAAATCAGAGCCCTTGAGCAAGTTTTAAATTGGGTGCCCAACTCGGGAGTATGCAAAATCACTTGGGAAATTAGAAAATCTTGGCCATATGCTTATATGTTAACTCCACTTGACTAAGTCCTTTCTGTATGTTGCTTCCCCAATTTGCAGTCGTTTTTGTGTTGTAAATAAGATACCCTTGACTCAGACATGAAAGTTCCCCAGGAAAACTGGAGAACCTTTCTCTTGTTAAACAGCACCCTAATTACAGAAGCAATTTTACAAACAATACCCCGAGGGAAACATTTTCATTCTCATCAGGAAAGCTCTTGAATAAAATAACACCTTTGCTAACTTCATTTATTTACAACAGGACACAAGACTGAGACTGCGTTAGATTTATTGCCATTACATCACTGATGCTCAGTAATTCATAAAACATTGGAGCTAGGAGTTAGCACTGCTGTTATTTCCTCTGATGCCTGACCTCACCACAGTCTAATAACATACAGGAAATCCAGAAGACAAAGGAGGAAAGCAGTGGTCTTGAATTCTAAAAATAACCATAGAAAACTTGTACAATCATGCAATAAAGTATGGTCCAATAATTTATTTAACATAATAGTAGAATCTGCTAAAGCAATTAGAATCTGTTCCAAATGTTTTTAATGGAAAATATGTTGGGGGTAAAAATAAGAACACTTAAAGAATTGAGATTTTTAGGTTATGTAGTTCAGTGACGTGTACTGGTTTTGTATATCTTATTTCTTACATATGCAGACCATTTAATAACTTGACTAGAACAGACAGTCATTGTATGGTGGTTATATTTCTAGAGGTCATCCTGTATGAGCCAGACGGTGATCTTAGGTGATGTATTACACTTGACAACCCAGAAAGTTACAATACAAAGGCATTCTAATTCTCAGTGTCCTCTGAGAATTGTTCAATATCCTTGATGGTATCTAGTGTCTGGTATGCCATTGGGATGACATTTTTGGTGTCTTTACTAATCAGTCAAGGCTAAGATGTCATTCATGTTAACTATGTGTTTGGTTTGTTTTATTTTCTTTTTTTCTAATCACTCTTTATTTGAAATACTTTCTTAAGCAATAAATACTATAGTGACACTATAATGAAATTCATGTCTGCTCATTTATTTGCTTTAGAATTAGAACATTTTATCCAAAATAGGCAGATCTTTAAAATTGGTGTGAGTAGGTAGATGACATCATCAGGGAAAAAGAAAACCAAACCCAAAAAAAGTGTCGCATGAAAGTCAGGTAGGTCTGGGGTCTCTTATTTGTGAAATATTGCAAAAGCAGGTTCACAAACATATACATCTTTTTTGAACAGCTGCTCAGTTTGACTGTGCCTGCCCTCCTTTTATTTACATATGTTGCACAGTGATTTGAAAGAGGCTATTATTCATATAAATACCAATATTAGTATGCAGACTAGTATGTTCAGGTGTGAACAAGTCTTCGCTATTTGACATTGACACTTGGTTTCTTTCCCAATCAGAAGCAGAAGCACTTACTGATCATAAACTAGGAATAATGAATAGATTGAACCAGCTGTTCCTGAACAGCCCAGTTGGCTGTTTTCCGTTTTACTAAATTCATTGAATTATAATTATGCAGATAGATAGATAGATAGATAGATAGATAGATAGATAGATAGATAGATAGATAGATAGATAGACACAAAATATTTCCCTTTTTGCAAAAGTGTATGGTAACTAAACAAATATTAGTAGAATTAATTTCAGAAGAAAGGTTAGTGTGGGATGTTTGATATTTGACTGAAAGAGAATTGTTGAGAATGTGAGTTGTCCAAATTCAGCCTAGAGAGTCAAGTTTTCAAAACTTGTGCTTTCCAGAGTCATTTACTGTGTCTCAAGGCATCTTCTGAAGATCATAAGCTAGGAAAACTTTCCAGTAGAAGTGACATATAGAGGTAAAAGGATAAACAGAAACCAAGAGCTCTGTTCTTCTTTCATCAACCTACAGAATGAAGCATGGAGCTGGTCATCATTTCAACAGCTCTTTTACTTTGATATCAAAAGTAGGTTTCTAGGAACCAAAATGAATATCTACAAGTGTAGAGGTTTACTGGAAAGAATATCTCTTGAGTCTGAAGAAGAGGACACAGGATAACATAGAGACTATTTGAGAGGTCTTGAAGTGATCATACTGCCTGAGGGCTAGAGTTTGGGAGATGGTCTTAGGAGCTCATGACCAGTTTTGCAGGTAAATGCTCTTCAAGGAAGTTCCTTCTCTGCCCCCTTTAGCACAGCACAGCAATCCAAGAAAGTTTCAGTTCCAGGTCCTACAGAAGCTGGAAGCTTTTCTTTGGGGGTACCATTTTACTAAAGATCTGTCACTTAGAGTGATTTCCCACAGGATTTTAAAACTGGTTTCCGTAACTATAATTCTGCTAAGCCTCAAGTTGGAAAAACAAAATGTAATAAAGGTGTTGCAGAGCCCAGTGTCCCACAGATGTGTAAAAACCCTATACACGTGGAGCCTGAAGACTAAAAGTCAGAAGCCCATTGTGTGCATTTCTTTCCTTTGTTCTTTTTTCTTTTTTTTTTTTAATAATTAATGATTTAAAACAGTTGCATTATTGCTTCAATCACTTTTCACCTATTTCCCCAATGGTTACCACTTGCCTCAACATTTACATTCGTTTTAATATTTGTATTTTTTGCATAATTTCTCACATTACATTTATTTGCACTTGCACTATTTTAAAAATAAAGCATTCCGTAGGGATGAATTTAATAAAAGTTTCTCATTAAAAGTTCCATAACAGCATGATTCCCAAACCTGAAACCAAAGTCCTCATATTTAACAGTTTTCATGAGTCAATAGATTAAGTGTGAAATAGGAAATATAATAACAATAACATGGCCATATCCTGCACAGTTGTTCCACTTAAAATTATTCTTGAAAAGTAACACAATTCATGAATAAATCATTTCTCAGAGAGTGAAATTTACTTAAAAGGCTTTCTGAAATACTCTTGATTATATCAAAATAAAACGTGCACAGAAAATTGTATTGTGCATATGGTAAACCAAAAATTCCCTGGAATTAATATATTGAAATGGAGAAGAAAAAAAACAAAAACAAAAAGAAGTTAAAAACAACACCAAAGAGCAAAACCATCAATTCCTTTTTTTTCCAAGTCAGGTGTCTCCAATCAGCTGCCTCTGCAGTGTTCCTTTCAGAAAGACTTAGCTCAGACCTAAATTCATATGAGGCTTCCTCTGTGATCAGTGATGAGAGAGATCTTGCCCTTGGGAACTGCAGTTCTGAGCTGCTCTGACTCATCATTCAGAGGAATTTGTTGCTTTCTGCTGACTGTGACTAGAGCAGCAAATTCAGCCACCCCAACTAATGCCTCTATGTAGAGGGAGTAAATCCAAACCTTACAAGTCTGAAAGTTTTTCTCTGAGTGGGAAGTGGAGCTTTTCCTTTTGTACTTACAACACTGAATAATAACAGAGTACACAGTAGTTCAATGCCAGCAATTTCTGACTCAGTTATGAGACATTGTCATTGACTTTCAAGTCCCCCAAATGGATACTCCTTCCTGGTGCACTGTCATACTCCAGGCACTCTGGAAATCTGTTGGGACTATTTTTTCTGGGGTTTTATGTGGGGTGTGTTAATTTTGAATTTTGTCTTTTTTTTTTTTTTTTTTGACTTAGCAGTTTGTTTTATAAAATGCTTCATCATAGCACAAGAGAGTCTGTGAAAACAGCAAGGGGAATGTTAACATGAAACATGCTCATAGCTAAGGCCAACTCTACCTTTTTTATGAAACAGAAGTTGTGATAGTTAGTAAGGCTCTTGGCATATTACATATTTCTGGACCATTCCTTGTTCAGCAGCTTGTTGTGGAGATCAGCTAGTCCCTGAAAGATACCCTGGAGATGTGCTCTTTTCTATTTATGGATTAGGGGTTACAAGGGTAAGGATATGAGTTCCTTCAATTGCACTGGTGTGGCTGGGGAGCATCACTGCTGTCATTCCACGCCTTATAATTTAAACCAGTAATACCTTCTTAGTAGTTGTACACACTCCATCAACAAAGTCTCTTCAGATCATTTTCTTGCACTGCATTTATTCATTACCAGCAGTGGTTTCACTGGATTAGGCTCTGCAGTTCTGTGAGAATTGCCAGAAAAGGCTGGGGAAAAACATAACCCAGAAATTCAGCAGTCAGCGGTGTCCATACTGGAAGGTTAGTCCTTCCCACTAACCACACTTTTACTCGCAAGACAATTGTGCTAAACTGGAAAACAAAATATATATATTTACAATAACTAATGTATGTTTTCATCTTCCTTGTCCTTGTTTTGTTGAGACAGTTCTAGTTGGGTTAGCTGCAGGCACACACACAAAAAATGTTTAAGAAATTACCATACTTGGTAGATGATAGATAGATAGATAGATAGATAGATAGATAGATAGATAGATAGATAGATAGATAGATAGATAGATAGATAGATAAATGGGTATACTGTTGGTATATGTTTGTTTATGTACGTACAGCATGTTTTATTGTCACACTGGCTGACTGAAGCTGCTCAATAACAAGATATGAAATAAGTCTAGTCAAAAAGCAATGTCTTGTCACCACTCAGTATCATGATATGTCACATTATTTCAGTTGTATTTCAGCTGTTTGAAAGCAAATCTCTGGAGCCTTGAAGTGGCAGATCATGGGAAGTTACAATAACTTTTTTGTTCATTTCCAGGGCTGAACTGTAGTTCTTTCTGGCTAAGCCTTGCCATCTATCATGCTATGTGCTACAGGAAAACATGTGTTTTAAGGAGCCAGAAGCATTATCTCCTACCATGCAAGGCATTTACTAGGTGAAATAATTCATGTCATTCCATGAACCAGCAGTCAGTTGTTGTCTTTATGAGTTTGTGGAATTTCAAGACCTAAACAATCTAAATTTCAGTAGTTTTATTATGGATTATAAAGAAGCATCAGTGAGATATAAACCTAGAGTTTAATAACCCATAAAACATGCTACAGCAAGGTTTTTAGCTACAACGATCCATAAAAAAGGTTTGAACTACATTGTAATGGCCTTATGGGCTGCCAGTGCAACTAGTGAAGGGTTTTAGGCAATACATTGGACTAATTGTTGAGTTACAAAGGCATTTCTTTGTTGTTTTGGTGTTTGGTTTTTTTTTTTTCTTCTTTTTGCATTTCTACAGACTTTCCTCCCACCTGGTAATCTTGCTTTGTCATGAATTCCTGTCTTTGATTCTATAATAGCCCTCATAAAACTTTGAAACATTTAGCATTTGGTGAATACACAGGGTTTTTTGCTGTCGATTGCTCAGGCATTTGCTGATTCACTGCAGTACCATTCTTTTTATTCAATTAACTACAAAACCCAAGAAGCAGCAAAATTATTAACTGATCAGGATTTTTCTGAGAACAGTGTGCTTCCTTTCTAGCTGACAGCTTATCTGTACTCTGCAAAAAGGGCCACACTCACGGTCTCCTAAATCTCTGAGCAGAACCTTGATCTTTGCTATCTCCAGGCAGACTCACCTTGCTGCCTAATCATTTCCCAAGAGCTACCATCTCCCTCCCTGCTGCCAGCACACAGGTCTTCAGGTGTCATTTAGGTGGACAGGACTTAAAACACCAGGAGCATAGCCCAAATTTTTTGACCAGAGACTAAAACTTTGAAAAATGATCAAGTACACCTTGAAAATGAAGAAGTGAAATTTTACCCTGAAATATTGACATTGACTTCTCATCTCATCTTTGCTGTTGTGGCATCTCAGGGAATAATTTGGGTACCAATCACTAGTCATGCTGCTTCCTAGGTTTTCAAAATGGGGGTGAAAAGTATGCAGAAAAGAGTTTAATCCTCTGTTGCCTTTATTTATTGTTGGTTTCTAGATAGAGGTAGTTTGACTTCAGCACCCAAAAAGCTGTTTGGGCAAGTTGCCCTATTTGTGACAGGTTAGACTTCCTATAGCATGTTTGTCAAAACTCCTTGGGGCCTCAGACTAACCATGATACAGTTATTTGGCACTTAACAGTGATGTATTTATTGTCATCATTACTCGCCCATACATTTGGAAACTTACAGTACATGTCTACTCATTGCATTTTAACTGAAATACAAAAACACTGTGGGATTTACGTGTCATGCCTCTTATTTCAAATGTTTTATTCCACAAACACGAAGAGGAGGATGGATCATCTCTGACTTATGCTGACCTGGTTCTCCACTCGTTCTTGCCTGCTACACACCAATATCAGTAGAGTTACAGTGACATAAACCAGAGGAATACAGTCAAAAATCAGATCCTTCTTACACCAAATCACTTTCCACATCTGTTTCCTATTTGTCTTATAATGACACATGGGATTATCTTGGGAAGATATTCTGCTTTCACTGTCATGCCACTGACTTTACAGCCTTATCAAATATCCCTTGGTGTGCAGGTTGAGCAGTTATCATCTACTATAAAGAAATGCCATGAAAATGTAGATTGATAATAACATTTTTTAATAATGGCTTGTAGCATTAGTTCTATTTTCTATTATTGCAGTTTAGGTCTAGCATTCTCCTTAATTTGCTGTTTTTATTTATTGTGTAAGATCTAGGTATGGACCCTACAGCAGAATCTCAAAAATATTTTTCTTTTTGTTTATTTATTAATTTCTGGTTAGAAGGAGCAAAGTCAGAAAACTGGAGAGAGACAAAGAATGTGCCTATGCTATTAAGAAATAAAAAGACAAAGGGAAAGAAAGCCATTTAATACTGTGTAAGATATTACATATACAGGATGACTATAAATATAATCAGGCAGGCTACATGTACAATAACATGCCTGAGGAGATTGAACTTGAATTCTGGGATCAAACTTCATGATGCCCAACCTTTTTATGTTATGGTGCAGTAAGCCCCTCCAGGTGACTATCCTGCTAACAGCTCATTATCCCTTCACCTTTTTCTTCAGTAAATGGAGTGAAATGTGAAATCCATCTGATGTTCCTTTGAAAATATGTAATAAATGCACAGAGATATGTGCTAGCATGATGTAATTGAACAAGCCTGTAATAAAAGATATAGCCTGTGACTTACAGAAACATGGACTCCCTAGGTTTGAAATAACACCATTTGTTGATTGCTAGTTTGGCCCATGCCTGGGCTCAGTATGGATGAGCAAGATAGGGAAGGCAGTGTACCAAGGAGAATGCTGCTTCCAAGGTGGAGATCAGTCTCTTCTTTTTGGGGCTCCTTGACTTAATTAGGTGTCAATGCAAATTAACCACAGTGCAGGTGGGAAATGAAAATTTCAGGTTTTGGTGTGGCCTCCACAAGTCTTCTGTGAATGTAGAAGTCTCCTGTGCAAAAAGCATCAATTCTTCTGGTTTTACCCTCAGTCCAAAACATAAGATAAATACACTATTCAGATTGATTGGCAGACTTCGTCCTCCAGTTTAAATTAAAGTAATTAAATGTACTAAAAAGCACATTGCTTTGGATTTACTGACCTTCATTTGACTTAGTGTTGACTGAGGCCCTTTTTAATCTCAGTTTAAATCCTCATAAGCTTTGCCCTCAGCTTGTATATTTTAAAAGTTTCATTGAGTGGTTCTGAATAATAATAATGATAAAAAGCTCTCCTGATGCATTTAAAATTGAATTTGAGGAAGTATGAAATAGAAAGTCACTAATACTCAGGCTAGGAAAAACAGAATTTAGCATCATGCTATGTTGTGGGATATCTCAGAAAAGTAGAGTCAGGGAAAAATATGTGGGGTTTTTTTCAGATAAAAGTTTCAAATTCCTGCTTCATCAGTTATTATTACTCAAATGTATTCTAAATAAAAGCAAAAAGTTTTCAATAAAACCATGTAAATTATATGTTAAATAGAACAGAAGAGACACAAGCTGTGCATGTGTATTTGTGCCTTTGACTAGCCTTCAGCACATAGTCATTAGGAGGTGGGCACTTTTAGCAGATCCTCACTCATTGTAATTTGACTTCCTTAAGCTACAAACCCCAGTATGAATCACATAAACAGCATTCTCTGCACTCTGTTGTGTTCAACTTGCTTATTAGTGTTCTTTCATCAAATAATTTTGGTTTTTGCGTCCTTTTTTTTTTTTTTTTTTTTTTTTTTTTTTTTTTTTTACCCCACAGGACAACATCTTTAGAATGGAAGATTCACATTTTGAAAATGGGCGGGGGAAAAGCCCTTATGATCCCAAACTGCTGACAGCTTCACTTTTAGTAGGTAGGTGCCACATAACAAGTTCAGTGAGATGTGCAGTCATTGTAAATAATTGCCAGTTTTCTGCCTTTTTCTTTTCTCCTTGCAGCACCTATGACAGGCCTTTGTTTTATGCAATTTATTTCTAGTTTCAGGTAATTCTGGTTTCATTTTGAATACAGTTGACCCAGGTGTCTTGAGATGTAAACCAAGATTCGGGTATCACACAAGTTGCTTTATAACCTGCAAGGCCTTGATTCTGCAAAGTGTTTTTCCTCCTCACTTCTGGGTGGAGGCATTTTAATCACCCAGTTTACAGGCTAGGTGCACTGATGGTCACACCAGCACAGCTGAGAGCAAAGTGAGAGCAGGAACAAGTCATTCCTTACATCAGTTGTGCTGCCAAGGAAGGTTTATCACCCAATTGTACTGTGTGCATGCTGGAGACACATAACAGCCACAGGTCTAGGCCCTCAGGTGATGTTTCAGCTGAAGAGAGCTGTCTGACAGTGAATACAATTACATTCCTGCCCAGAACAAAAGGATTTAAATAAATTAGGTGTTTCTGAATTGGTAATACTTCATTTCTTGGAATACGTGGACTGTGTCAATCTAATTGCACTAATTCAATTGATTGAATTTATCTAATTAACTTATCTAATTGAATTAATTATGTCCATTGTTATTCCTTCCCCTTCTCAGAAAAAGGAATAAATTAGGAATGAAACAGATTCTTCTTTCCATAACAACTCTGCCTAGGTGTAGCCACCTCATCCTTAACATGTAACTTTCTCACAATTTATTATAACTTCAAATCCAACAATATTTCAGAAAATTGCAGATTCTCTTTATCTCAGAAGTCTTTGGGAAATGACACATAACCAAATAGATTGGTTTCTGCAGGACTTAGCTCATATTGTTAGTCTAGGGCCTTGCCTACTCTGTACCCTTATTATATTTACTTTGCATTTAAAAATTAAGCTATTCAAAATGGACAGCAACAGAAATTTAGTCCTAAGTGTGCCTCATTGCCTGATCTTAGAAGCCTGTAATGATCCCAGGTGATGAGCTACCCTGGGGACACACACTTTTTAACAGGAAAAACAGGAAAGACATCCAGATCTAGCTCCAACTTGTACCCTGTACAAACAGAAAGGAAAAAAATGTGTATGTTAAAGGCCAGTGTATAAATTAGTGCCTGAAACAACTTGAATTTGTGGCAGAGTTACACTCAAGCGAATAGCTTTACTATTTACTTTAATATACAATAAAGAAAGAGAATGATGACAAGCCAGTATTACATGGTATACCCGGTATGCAACTGCACAAAGTCAACAGTATCTAGCTTTTCACATTCCTTTTTTAATTTTTTTTTTTTTCTCAGTCTGGCACAAATATGATTATCTTATTTCCCTTGGCTTAAATTTCATGTCTTTAAAACATCTTTGCTTTCTTGAGCCTACTTCCTATCACTATAATTTTCACTCCCCTTATATTTCCTTCTATTAAAGAGTAGACAGGGCATGATCTTTTGTTTTGAATCAGGCTTCAGTGAGAGCCATTAGGTGTATTAACACAATGGAAAATGGTGCAAGTTCAATATTCAAAGCCAGTGACTAATTTCTACTTCAGTGGCTTATACAAAACTCAGGGTGAGGCTAGAAGTAACATTCCAGTATCCTGAACACAAGCACCTTTTCTTCTCTGCCCCCTCATAGTTGCCTCACAGTCATATTGTGTTACTGATTATTTACCTCAATCCTTTACTGCAGAGTGTATATTTCACAGTGTATATCAGGTTCACCACTGGTTCTCAATGTCTTACTTCTCTTTGCCAAAAAAACCCACTTGCATTTTATGGTAAAATGATGACCCAAGGCAAAAGAATTTCCTCCTGTCAGAATAGGTGAGAAAAGGGAATGAACTGGCTAAGCACTGACTGCATGAGGAAGTTTGGTCCAACTGCTCTCTGAAGTAGGTAGCACTGGAGTGAAGTAGGGAGAATGGCCATGAAGGCAAGAGGAGACTCTTGACCACAAAGGTCTCACATCAAGAAGGACATGGATAGATTGCTTCTTCCATTCTCCTGAGCTGAACAATAGCTCAGCTACTCCTGGCCCCTCATGTGCCAGAATATTTGTCCTCACAAGTGACCATGGTTTATCTGCGGTTTAAGAGGCCAACTATGTAAAACAATTACCGAGCAGTCATTAAAATGCCGTGTTATAATTAGTAATGCAAAGTAACTATCAGGAAGATAAAAGGCTGAGAAGAGTAATTTATATGGTTAAATACAGGAGGAAAATATAACCTCTCTTCTTCATCAGAAACACTAAACAGAGATTTTGCAAAGAGTAGAAGAAGAGTATGTTCTTAACACCATACTAGAGAGTAAATCTTAGGTAAGTGAAATGTAATCACCAAGAGGAATTTGGGCAAAACACCAAGGTTAATTTGCAAAAAGTAACTTCAGATCTTTAATAACCATTAGTGCCCAGGAGGCCTATTCTGCATTTCAGCAGAAATAAACTCTAATAAATGAAAAGAGGATCTTCAGTTTTCTCTCTCTCCTAGCAAAATCAATAGTATTTGAAAGAAAAATCCACACCAAAACAAAACCAAAATAAAAAGTTTATCATTGTTAAATTGTTCCAATATTTTGCCAGTATACATTCCTTGTTCCGTCCACTTGCAAACATTTTTCGTTGTTTTTTTAACAGTTGTTCATTAAAGTTAGTTATTGCTACCCTACTCTAAAGCAAAAGCCATCTGGGAGCATGATATAACTAGCTCCTAGTAATATAAGACACTATTCAGCCATTCCCATCTATGTGCTGCTAAATAAACAATCTCCATTTGAGTGGGCTAATGCATGAAAATGTAGAGACTAAGAAATCCCTGGGCACCACTAGTGATTATTCCAGTGCAGGAGGAAAAACAGAGGAAACTTGGTTTCCAAGGAATGTAATCACAGGAGGAAATATCCCTAAGTGTAATAGACTAAAGCAATTGTATTGGGACAGTTGGAAAAATCCTTCAGAGAAGGAGACAGCATTGTCCCACCATCAGTCAGTTTGTTTTTAGGAAATGACCCCTTGGGATTTTCAAAAGCTTTGGTGATCCAGAATTCTCAAAGCTGTTTATGTTCCTGTGTTTCACTGATTTTTTTTAATTTTATTTTACAGTTTATAATTTATTTTACAAGTTAACAATTACTGCATTTTTTATTTTTTAAAATCAGTTTAGGTAACTTAATATTCCCAAATATGTATTAATGTGATCTGAAATGCAGTAGCTTCTTACCAGTTAAGAACTTTAGTGTTATAATTGTTTGAAATTAGATACTAAGTACATAAGACGTTCAGGATTTTAGAATTACTCTACTTTCTGGGAAGTTTTAGTTTTTGATTTTAAAAGAAGTGAAGTACAACCATCTCTGTGTCTGAAAATCTCAACTTTAGTGAATAAACCTTTTATCCAAGTATAGATTTAATTTGTGAACCCTTTTACCAGTGAGAGCAGTTGTGACATTCAAAGCTTGGTTTTGCCTATATTCCTCATTTGTTCAACTTCCTTATTACTTCCAAAGCAAAAATTATCTAAAGCCTTACAAAAAAATTGGTATTCCTTGTTATTTCTGTCTGGAAGAAGTCAAATTCCCCTTTTTGCATGACTACAGCAAATTAGGTCAAACTGCAGGCACTGGCCTAGGTATACTGAAACTTGGAGGGGCTGTAGGAGAAAGGATAGAAAGGTCAGATAGTTTTCTACAGACCCTTCCCCATTTACAATGTGCTGAATCCAGTTATTGGTAAAACTTTTATCCTGTCACCATTGATGAAAAAGTGTCAGCTGAGCTGAGTCCAGCATAGAAAATATGTTACTTCCAGTGGTGTTTATATATTGAGTTAGAAGCTGAGGTGCCAAAAAAACTTTCAATTCTAACTATTTCAAATATATAATTTTAATAAGTTTTTGAGCTGTATTTTTTTTAATTTTAATAATATAATATTAAATATAGATTTTTTTTTTCTTGATTGGCTGACCTCTAGATCAGTTGATAACTAAGAAGAAAAGTAGGCCTTGTTGGTTTTTTCTTTCCCCTTTGATTTATATTGATTTATCAGAACTCACTAGGGACTGAAAGACAAGAAAATGAAGATAAGGTTAAAGAAAGGTTAAGCATAGCATCAAAGCCCTTTTCACAGGCAAAAATGGTTTTATGATCTTTAAAATCTCAGCTGCATACTCTGCACATAATAATCACTATAATTAAGTGATTGTCTCCCCTTCAAAAAAAAGTTGAAAATTACATAGAAGAATGATAAATCGTTAATTAATGATATGCTGTTCTGTTTCACTTCTGATTATACCTCCTGCTGGGCACGACTGGTCTATTTGCTTCTAATCTCTGCTGTGAATTCATTCAATTCCACGCCTTTCCGCTATCATGTTTTCACCCTTCCTGACTTGCATGGCTACCATATGGTATAGAGCCACTGTAGGTTCAATTTCATGGTGTCAGTGTTCTGGGGAAAAGATGCCAGTGATATCCAGTAGACATGCTTGGATCTGGTTGTTCCACCATGGAAATATCTAAAATTGCCATGAAAATTATAAACTTGTTCCTAAAGGGTGTTTTAAAATGAGGATATGGTAGAGTTCATCATGACCATGAAAAATTTATTACCTTAGCTAAAGAAAGTTATTTTATCCTCAAACTTGTCTTTTTTCACAAGGGACCTGTGTAATATGGGTAGCTTGAAAATAGTTGGAAGGAATAATACTTTTTAATTCCGTATTAACAGTATAGGGTAGGGTATTTCATTTCACATACAAATGTAGAAAGACACAGTCCTAAAAATGCATTTTTAGCGTTTTGAATTCAGAGTAATTTCATGGACAAGCTCTACATTAATGCCAGAGAGATATGGGTTATGCTTTGATCCCTGGTTCTTTTCTGTGGGTCTTGTTATAATGTAGTTACTATTATTATTACTCTCTCTACATGCTGGCAGGTGTTTAACTCGACCTGCTCCTTTGAATTTAGTCAGTCTCTGCCCCCTCCATGATACTTCTAGCTGGCTGAGGAGGGACACACTGGGATGATTTTTGTCTCCCTCTAGGTTGTGTACATGCCATTTATGGGCTGAAGTATCACAGGTCAATTTTGAGTCTGTGTGTTTGCTGTGAAATGCATGGGGTCAAGGTAGCAGGGAATGATTTTGTCTATTCTCTCCCTTAGCTGTTGCCCTTTGCCAGTATCCCAGTTACAAAGGTGGCTGAAGGAGAAAGGCTTGTTCTGTCTTTTCTGTAGAATATACTATTTTCTGAGGATCCACTTGCTCAGAAAGAAAAGATTAAAAAAAAAAAGAACAAAACCCCAAACCAACCAAACAAGAAGCCACACAGTTTCTGTATGAAAAATTTAAGACACCTAAGGAGTTTCTGAGGCAAGAATGAATGAGCAGGACTCTTTGGTTCCCAAGGTCAAAAAAACCCAGTATGTTGGGGGGAACATCTGGAGGTCTCCAGTCCAAATTCCAGTTTGTGCAATTTCACATTTAGGTAGGATTTTTGAGGCTGCATAGTACTGCCTACCAGGGTGAGGTGTACTGGCTGCCACTGTTGCAGCCTGAGAATTCAAACGTTTTTGAAAAGTGACTGCACCAGCAGTCAGGAGATACAGCTCATTTGCAAGAGGTTACAATTAAGCTCTGCAGTGAGAAAGTGGGTCTAATCATCTATTTTCAATGACAATACATTGCATATGGCTTGTTGCTTTATAATTTTCTCATTATCCCTATTAGCATAATATGAACATAGGACCAACAGCTTTCTCTGACTTACCATGACTGGAAAATTGAGGAATGTTGCTTACAGTTATGTCCTCCCACAGATGGAGAACTATACTCTGGCACAGCAGCAGACTTCATGGGCAGGGACTTTGCCATTTTCCGAACTCTGGGGCATCACCATCCCATCAGAACAGAGCAGCATGACTCCCGGTGGCTAAATGGTATGTAAAATGTACATCTCTCTGGTTACATTCCTCTTGCCATTAAAGACTAGCACACAGCTTCGTTCCAGCAACATCTGTGACAAATACACCCCTCGTTTATTTGGAGCAGAATTTTGTCTCAGACCAGTAAAACTAATCAAAAGTGATTTATAAAGAAGCATTTTTGTTTTGATTACACTGAGATTTGTGGAGCGTGATTAAGTTTAAAACATGTACAGATACTGCAGGCAACACAGTCATGCAAGTTAGACAGAAGCTTGGGGCTTATGGAGGCATCAGCCAGACATCAACACAAAGTAGCTCCAGTGCCTTGGGCAGGACTGTGCTTTATACAGGCTTTAATTTTTTACTTGACTGAAGGGAATCTGACACTGGCCACCAAAGTCCAGCAGAAAGTGAATCAGCAGAACTTTCTGAGCAAGTCAGAGTTATGAAGAGTTTGGAAAAAGTGAAAAGATTCTCGGGCATTCCAAGCATTCTGGTTTCAAAATGTCCAATATTTTAACAAGGCACAATAGCTTACCTTATTGTATGGATATTACTAATCAAGCCTGTGGTTGTTCATTTGCATGTATGAGGAGAGAAGGATAATTTCAGAGAAAATCTGGTTTTGGCTTCGTGTACCAAAATACTTTAGAATGCATCTGAGTACTCTATCCAAGCTCTACTGAAGTCAAAATTCCAACAGCTTAAATAGAATTACACTTGGCTTTAGCTATACAAGGATATGAGCATTTTGGAAATGAGAATTCACTGTCTGAAAAAGCTAACTGTAGCTAACTAATACTAACTGTGGTTACTGAGTTAATTTATATTTTAATTTTTGAAGAGTTAACTAGCTGTACTTTTGCTGTACATGCTGTTTGCATTCTGGTTTTGAATTCACAAAATATTTAATTCTTAGACATTTTTCACTCCTAGTCACGTTATTTATGTCTTTGCTGAGGTTCAGTTTTTCTTATGTGTTTTGCAATTTGGTGCAAACTGTTCACACAAATTTTAGTGTGTAAGAGAAGAGTATGTTTTAAAACACACTTTCTTACTAGCTAGTCAAGAACTTCTAGTATCATACTGGATATCACATTAACTGTATGTACAATCCATAACAAATTCAGTACCAGACTCATAATTAAAACCACAAGATGATGTTGCAGGTTGGATTAACAACTCTCTATATAACATACACATATCTAAATATGTACATGACAAGTTGTATGGATCTGCATTTTTTTATGACAAGTTGTATGAATCTGATGTTTGTCCTGTTAAATTTAGTTTTTGCCATAATTCATGTGCACTACTCTGAAAACATTTCAGTTCTAGAGTCTGTGCTTGCCCAGTACCCCAGAAATTTTGTTCATTTGGTTATTTTATTACAACAATAAACAAGATTTTTGGACTTCAGGAGACAGTAAAGAACAAGGGTTATAGACATACCCATCTATCTTGGTACCTGCTAGAGTAATAATATGGTAAAGATAACCAACACCCACTTTTGTTATGATAGTCATGATGACATAAAGCCCAATCATGCAAGCAAAATCTGCTTTTGTGCAGTAGATTTGCACAATGACAGCTGAGTCAGGAGGATTTATGCAGTGGGAAAGCTCAGCCATTGTCCACAGCCCCTGTACTTCATCGCTGAAAATGTGTCATTCCTTTGTGGATTCAGTTATCAGTCTTTCAGCACTAAATGTGAGAACTGCTTTTCCCAAATTAGCACTAAGGTTACATCTGACAGGGTGCAGAAACCACAACTGCTTTGTGCTCAAGATGGGGAGGAGAAGACAGTCGCACATAAAAAGTTGATGAACCTCAAGCTCTCAGAATTTAAGTATTGTCCAAAATAAGCATAAAAGTAGAAAGACAGCATTTTTTGTATCTCAATGTGAGGGTGATTTCCAGCTCTAAGTAAAGTTCTTGCACTATATTTCTGTATGGAAAGTTTCAAACTAATTTAAAACAAGATAAGAATCAAACTGAGACCTTTAGAAATGACTCTCATAACTGTCCGTAATTTAATAAAGAATGATCCTTAAGTACATTTTTGAAATCTCTCTCCCCATTGCAACCTAATGCTTTTACCTTCCTAATATGGAAAGGTTGGCCTAAAATCTGCACTACAGTGTTCCTATTAAGGGCTCTAAGGCTTTACTGTTAATTTCCCAGTGATAAGATCCTGGCAGCCTTTCCACACAGTACTCCTAATTTCAGCATCTAACAGGGAAATCCAAAAATGATAATTGTTTGGGTTTGAAACTCTGCAGGCATGCCAGTCCTTTGATTACTTTTTTTATTTGTCATTTGTCTTTTTAAAATATAATTATAAAAGATGCTCTGCGTTTGTGTGTATTTAAAGTGGATATACTTTTAATGAAACAAGCTCTCAGTGAAGGATGAGGTGTACTCTGCTTTCTTAAAGATCTACATAAACTATTTTTGAACCTTAAGTTTGCAGACCCTTATGTGTTTTTTAGTAAAGACATGGAATGCTATGAAGTGGAGGGTTTACTTTCCTAGTTGCTTGCTACATTGTGTTTAGCCTCAGGTTAAAAAACAGTATATATAATGGACATGTATTGAAAGCTGCAGAAGAACTGCAGTTCTGGTCAAACAGACACAAATTCTCATTGTCATAGAGTTTAATAGTTATGTGGTAAGGCATCCAGTTTTAAGACCTTGCTAATATTTACTTCAGTCAGAGCAAGAGCTTAAAATGGCTCTTTCCATGCTAAAGCTGTAGTCAGAGCTGACAGGGTGCAGAAAACACAGCTCTTTGGTACCAAAAATGGAGAGGAGAAGACAGTTGCACGTGAAGAGCTTGAAAACTTCCCAGAAATTAAGTCTTGCCCTGAACTGGCATAAAAGTAGGGCAACACTGCAGAGAGTGATCAAATTTTTGGGATTTAAGTGTGAACACAAAGATCCTACAGAGATCACATGGTCCTTTTCTGGAGATGCTCAACCTTCTTAGAGAAGGTATATGCTTTTGGGAAAAGAACTGTGTCCAGCCCAAGAGAAGGTCTGACCAGCAGCCCCTAAAGACTTTTTAAGTCTTTTAGAGATATTAAATACAGGCTTCTAAAGCTTTCATTTTGTTTAAATAATGAAACAGTCACCAAGCCAAATAAAACAAGGGAGACTGATTCTATAGCCATGTAGTCAGGATATTCATCTAGAAGCTAGGGAACCATACATCAGTCACTGTAACAGTGTATATTTAATTATTGATACAGAGTTGGCCAGATGTGACAAGGAGGCATTTGCAAAAACACAGTAAAATAAGCTGGTGTTCAGGGAAGTCATCTTGGATATGAAAAGCCACAGTTCAGTGCCTCAGACTGAATCATGTACTTTGTTATAAGCCATGTTCATGTACACACTGAACATTACTGGCTCCTCTGGTACGTGCATGGAGTTTCTCTGCACAAAAAAGCTTTGGCAGTCTTAGTTGGTCCCAGTGAGGGTCAAGAATAGTTTGGACCTCTCAGAAAAAAAAATGTGATATTGGAAAAAAGCGTTGGAAACATTGGAAATTGGAAAAAACTCCTGTCCAGCTTCACTGTAAGGAGCAACCTCTTTGATGTTACAAATACATCTTAAAAAGTCTTACCTGTAAGGCAAGGACATATTTCTCTTTAAATGTGGCATCGCCTCTCACAGTTCAGAGCTATCAGAACCCAGCGTTATTTCAAGGAAGTGTTGATCAGGTCCTGCTTCTATGAAGTATTTCAGTAATTAAAAAAAATAAAAAATAAAAAATGAGTAGAGGCCCAAGCAGGTGGGAGCAGCTCACCCTGGTACCAGGGAGTTCCCTGGTGCACAACAGGCAGTGTTTACTGGACACCCTCCCAGCGTTCATGAGAGGGCTGAGGGCATGGCTGGAGGCAAGAAGGCAGAATTGGCAGTGCAGTGTACCAGAGCAAATGCTAAGCAATGCAAAAGCAGTGCACCCAAGGCAGTTTTTCAAGCTGAAGATTAGAGGAGTGGAAGGAGAGAGCTTGGAGCTGCTCCCATCTTCTCTGACTTGAGCACAGGGGATCTGGCCTTGAATTGTTAACGTTTTGTAAAATGAATAACCATAAACATTTATTTTAAAAGCAAAGCAGAGTGGGGCTGAGGAAGATCTGATGGGAAATGAAATCACAAAAGCTGCATTAAGATAGTATTATGAATCTGGTTTGCACCCCAGAAATACTGGCCTCACTCACCTTCTATTCTAGACCTGGGGTTAAGAGAGACTGTCAGGCTGGATTTCCAGCTTTGGCTTGGAATTTCCTTGCTTTTTATGGGTTTAAACCACTCTATGATATTATTTTATCATACTTTCCATGGCTTAATTTTTAAAGTGGAGTAGTAGCTGTGCTTAGTCCCCTGGGGTTATTGTCCTTGGTAATCTTTACGCTTACATAAACAGCTGAGAATTATAGAAGCTGAACGACTGTTCAATAAAAAAGAAAATGCCCTCTTAAATTTCACAGGCTCTGAGGCAGGAAACATGGACTTGATACTCTCCTGGCATTCATACAGAACTTTAGCCATCACTCTGTGTTGTTTCCACTTATGGCACTTTGTAGACTGTCCCAGCACTGACATCACACACACTTGATTTTGAATATATATGAATTGCACAGTAGAGTAATGTATGGCAAGAGAGACAGGATTTCAAATAGTTTATAGTATTTTTACCTCTCTAATAAAATGCATTAAATGTGTCAAGATGTTAGAAATTAATTATTCTTGCTGAGACTTGGATGTGTTCATTTGCTGATCACTGAACCTATAATTTGTCTTTGGTCAACCACACCAAACCCTTTTCCTACCTGTACATACACACTGATGCCCCCCTCTGCTGTGCCACTCCCTTGTCTCTAAATGCCTTCCTAGTTTCCCACTTTCCAGCTCACATCCTACACATTCCCAATCCAGATATACAGCATGCAGTAAAATACATGCCACCAAAGGTAAGCAGATGTGGAAAGGGTCTGACCTGTCAGCCCAGACAGAACCCAACTGTCCTGGTACCTGGGGGTTGTTTCACAAAATACGTCTAAGATATAACTGGAGAAAGGAGGTGCTTTAAATACAATAAATCTCCAGCAAGAAAATAGCTATTTAAAAAAAGGACATGAAAAAGAAAAAGTGTGAACTGCATATGAATATATTCAGTCTTCAAATTAAAAGTACTAAACCATGGTGGAAATGAAATTAGAAAAAGGTGCCCAATAGAAGTAGTCAGTGAGACAGCCTAGCTGGCTTTAACAAGAACTCAGATAACTTTTTATGTGTTTTTATATAGCACATTTGCCTAACATTGGAAGAGACTACAGTGATTCGACTAAGAAGTCTCTTCTAGTCCACATTCTAATAAATTTACAAGGACATATTTAAACACCCTTATGAGTAAAAACAGTGAGGGGATTTTTTTTTGTATAAGTTATTCTTTTTGTTGTTCTTTTAGTGGGGTTTTTTTTGCCCTGAAAGGATCTCCTGCATTTAAAATCTGCATTTCTATATTTGAACCACATTAGGCAGCTGATAGTGTGCTATCATGCAGGCTGCAGCGTGGACCGAGTTCCACACTTTCCCACCACTGCTTGTAGAGGCATGAACGACTCCAACCCTTGCAGGAACAAAACATGTCCATATATGCAAGTCTCATTTCTCACTCTATACATCCTCCCACCCCCATTCCCATTATCTTCATTGCTAAGAATAGTAATAAATAATTTCACAGTGATAAATTCCATGTGTGACAAATGCTAATGTCACCTAACACTGTGCTAGGAAGTGCTCAGAAACTATGGTGATGGTGGCATAATACTGTGAACAGAATGGCATACAAACTCAATTTACAAGGTTTGGTTTTTTTCTCCCCTAAGTCTGTAGAACCAAATTTTAGAGATTGAATATGAATTTTAAATTGTTTTTCTCATTACAGTCTAACATCTATTTTTCTATATATTTTTTGTTACAAGTAATTTTTTTTTCCCCCCTTGGAAGAAATGTAGAATTTTGGAAATCACAAAGTAAACACTCCTTTCTTATTGTTATTACTTGACGTTTATCCTATCACTAATCTGAAATGGTTACAGCTTAGGAAGCCAAACCCCCTCTGAATACTTGATAAAAAGATACTCATGTATTTAAACCAGTTGATTCATGCTCTCTGATAACTGTCACCTGTCTCTTTATACAAAGAGAAGCATTTGGTTCAGAAATAGGAGACCAAGTAACAGTTAGAGAATGTGCTTAACAGTTATCAGGATATGAAAAAGGTCATGAAGATGGTGGGTAAAGATAACCAGAAATATTTTAATCTCCCATCAAGTGGCCTAAATGAAATTATTTTAAATCCTTCTAAGAAATAGATCTTCTCATTATCTCTCTCTCCCAGTGCCCCCTAGGTTTAGGTAAGTTTCTTCATTAAATATCAATGCTGTGGAAGAGATTTTGCTCTGTTTAGGTATGAAAAGTTGGTAAAAGTAGCCAAGGGATGAGTTTTGAGGTTGAAGTGGAAAAAGTGGGTAGGAAAGATGAAGCAGAAGGGAACATTCTCCGGGTCTGATTTCACATTAGGAAGACTTCCTGACACTGTAGAGAATATGACTTGGAGCAAGACTTTCATCAGTAACTGTACTGGTCTGAGCTATAGCCACAATATGCTTGGGCAAGTTAGGATACAAATTAGTCCAGGAACACCTGACTTAGGATATGTGTATATTACATGGTTAACCATGGGCTCATTTATGGCTTTTAACTTGGACAGCCTTATTATCCATGTCAAAAAAGATAATAGCTTGGAGTGTAGTTTAGAAGCCATGCTTTGCAGCAGATTGTACTGTGACTGTCTTTATAGAGCATGTAAGATAAAAAATAATTGGAGAGCTCGAAGTTCTTTGTGCACTGTTTCCACTGGAGATCAGAGAAATTTGTCTGCTGCATATAGTACAATTTTAGGAAAGAAGTTCATAGCTCTTAAAACAAGCAATGTGGGCTATGACTCCAGTCCCAAACAGATCAGTGCAGCATAGTCTTTCTAGACAGAAACTTGGTAGTGATGGCCAGTTTGGGATCTACCCTCACTCTTGTGCACTGAACTGGTCTATTGGTTATGTGCCTTAAAATTGCCGAATTTTGAGGGTTTTATTTCAACAGTGAATTGAAAGGTCAACATATCAACATATATCAGGCCAACAACCCAGTAAATCCTGATGAGTCTCATGTCCAGGTGAGATCTGAGAGTGTAGCCCTTCCCATCATCTACACTGTGACTTCTCTGGGGAGGCAATTGGATGAAAGAACCAAAACAAGCTCTGAGGAGATGCTAGATGTGGATAAATAAGTGCACCTCTCTGTACAGGACAAATCCAGTGATCTCATTTGGGCATTCCGATTCAAATTTGATAATCCAGGTGAGTTGCTTTCTATAGTTATCCTTCAAAGAAACAAATCTGTGTCTCATCTGCCGCCTCCAGCAGCAGGAGCTGTGTAAAAACTCATCTGCATGACTGCACTCCAGGAGTCCACTCTCAATCCTGGATGTCTACAGCTCTGTGCCCTTCTCACACTGATAAAAAACACCTCAAATTTTCTGATTATCAGTAATAATCAGATTTTTTTTAACTTAGAAGAATCGTTTATTTCTATGGATATATTTCAATGGATATCTTCTAAAGCTGGCAATGGATGGTTGTGTAAAGTGATGGTCTGTCCCTTTCAGGAAGGTGATAAACTCAGTATATAATTCAATCAGTGGTACCTGTGGCAGTGATCTCTACTAGAAAGCTTTGGGTACTCCTTTCAGTTAATGTATGATTAAAAAGATCATATCTATCTATACACATATATATATATATAAATATATACATATTACCCACGTGCATCAGTTCATGGAAGCCTCTCCTTTTTCCTTAGAGATGAATTTCAATAGGAAAAAAAAAAGAGTAATTTGTCCAGGACAGGTGTAGTGTTCAGTTTCTAAGTGTTCAGTTTGCTTTGCTTTGGGTGTAAAACCCACTTTAAATTACACAACACAGGTTTCTTTGTAATTATCATTTTTGCAAAGATCCAAATCAGCTTAAGCAAAGGAAAGTTCAGATTAGGTGGCAGGATGCCAAAGACAAAGCCTCTATGTTATAGGCCTTGCAAATTCAAGTCGGTTTCCCATGATCTCGGAGATCTCTGTGAGAGCTCATCACAGCTCTGATGCTTGAAAAACAGTGACTTTTAGCTTCCAAATTGTTCCTCCTTTCTTGTTCACAAAAGTCACTAACCAGTTTTTCAGAAAAGTTAAGCAGAAATCTGTTTGTAGGAATCACACAGCAGAATACTAATTGATTTAAACAAAAGAGGAGCGGGTCTGTTTCAGCCCCCTTCATTGGGATATGACATACATCCGAATTTTCTTTTTGCGTTCTTGTGTTGTTGTTTTTTTTTTTTCCCTTCTGCTCTAGCCATCAATTTAATGAGGGTTGACCCTGTCAATACCAATTTCCTCTTCTCAGGCCACCACGTTCAGAGTTTGGTGAGCATTCAATAGAGATTTACTGTTGACTGGGTAATTTGAGTTCATGTGTGTGGTGAAAAATTAGTGAGGAGAATTACCCAGAAAAGTGGATGCCATGACAATACATGTCACCATGGTGTGACCAGCTCTGCTGACATAGGTTTCAAAAGCTCTCCCCCTGTGAAAATGGGGCCTGTTTGCAAATTAATTAGTTTCTGGCAGCAGCTTGATTGTTGACCCAAAGTTTGTAGAGTGGAAAAACAATCAGATTAGTGTGTTCAATATAAAGGCCCAGCGCGGCACTCGAGTGCAGTTTGCCAAACTGTTGAAGCCGTGAATAGAGTGAAACAAATTCCTTTTTGAGAAGCCAAGGCAAAGGTTAAGTGTGATGTGACTGGAGCACGCTGGCCATGGGGCGGTGGGGGGAGAAGTGGAGGTTTCAGCCACACAAAAATAGAGAGTGTTGAGTGAGTTTCATTGAATTTAATGAAATTCACAGCTTCAGACACGAAAGTGTTTGGCAGTGTTTTAGTCTGTGTTAAAGGCAGAAATAAGATGGCTTTGTTCTAAGAAGTTTTCTTTGTGTGTCCATGTGGGACTCCAGGGACTGAGCCCCCAAAGGGTATTAGAGACACTTCCTGAGCCTCCACACTGTTTCTAAGCACCTGCAGACTCTGAGGTTTGTACCAGTTCCTCCCATTCCCTGCCACACACTAACTCCCTTTATCTCTAATGATTCAATCCAAGCTTCCCATTCATCACCTCCAACATTTGAGCAGGATTCTTCTTTTAAATAGTGCTGGTGTTGGGACTCATGGACAAATGCATTAGAAATCAACACTTGTGAATAGATGGACTGGCTAAAACTTATTATACAAATAGTGAGACAAAAGACAGATACTAAAAAATATAATAGGCCAGATCTTTAGCTGATAATACATGACAATGTCCCCAGTGCAGCCAAGACCTGATTTCTACTCACTGCAGCGCTCAGCTCATTTCATCATTATGCTTCATTTCATCAATGGCCTTTTTTTTAATATATGTCACCTTTTGTCATCCATTTATGGCATTCACTGTTATTATCACCCTTATAATATTTTCTCCAGATCAAACAATTCCTAAGTATTTTTAAAAGTATTATTTTCCCACTATGAGAAACAGAAAGAAAGGAAATGCCAAAAAATGTGAAGGAGACCATGTTCATGGGAAGTTGAGGTATCTTCTCTTGAACCAGTGTCTTAGCCCTGTTGGCCTGGATCAGAATGCCTGACAAACCCAGGGGTATGGAAGGACAGAGATGCTGAGCTGAAAATATGAAGGGCTCCACCAGCACACAGCTTCTGGCCCATCAAGTCACTGAGATGCCCAGCAGAGTTAATGATGTGAGGATACAGACCCTTAGTCTGTTCCCACCTCTTTCCCTCATTCCATAAAATTACAGCTCCTAGCCTTCGACCTGTGCAAACTTTGTGATTTTTTCTCATTAATGGGGCTGAACCTACCCCCTTTACACTAACATTCCTGAACCGTGAATTGCTTGTCCCAAAAGGCATTTAGTGTTGCTTGCAATTAACACAACTGATTACTCAAAGCTGGCACCTGAGGTGGCATGGAGCCATCTGGAAGCATAATTGGCTCCTCAGCTGGAGTAACATCCACTTCACAGTGGAGTCTGTGATGATGGAATTATTAGTTCAAAGTAAGCCAGGTATGTGAATACCTGGTCTACACATTAAAACCTCCACTAGCACCAGACACAGATGAATTATTGCAGACTCAAAGCCTCCCTTTCTCTCTGTCTCTGTAACTTCCCTTCTCTTTGTTCATGAAATCACACATATTTCAACCTGAATGTTTGTAAGGCTGAGTAATTGCTTTTGTTCTTTGGGTTATTTAATTACAAATCTCAGTAGATGACAGGTCCTCTGCTCTAAAGGAAGACATCACATTTGCACAGTTACAGAATCCCAACACAAATGTGTGTGGCAAATCAGTGACTGCAGATTTATTCATGCCCTCTGGGACCTGCACTGCCTTTTCAGCTTAGCATGCAATATGATTTAAATTACAGCTTGTGCAGAGCTGTGCCTTGGGATTACACTCCATGTTTCCAACTGTTTATAGTTCAGTGAGCTTTAACCTCTGTGATTCTGAAAATTAAATAATGTCACGGCTGATATCAAACTGATGGCTGGTACTAGATTGCTAAATACTGTGTAGTATTAAAAACCTATTTTTACAACAAAAGTGGAAACATCAGTGTATTTAAAACATCAATGGCACATTCAGGTAGTTTAAGAGCACAATTCAAAAGTCACACTAGTAGAGAATAGCAAAGCTAATATTAAACTCTGTTATCAAGGATATTATTTCAGCTTCTGTATTTAGCAGAATTGTGGCTGTGAACTTTACTAGAGCAGGACTGAGCCTAATACTAAGTAACACTGAACCTAAGTACTTTGTGATGAGATAGACACACAGAGTGGGTAAGATCAAGAAATGTAGATAGAGCATCTGTAGCAGTTAAATGAGGATTTCTTAATTCCTTGTGGATTTTATAGTGTCATTATTTCTGAAATACTCTCGTATATCAAGTGTTACATCTTGAAGGCCCTTTTGTGCTGTAACTGTGGACATCTTAATATTTCTCTTGCCATTCAACAGAAGAGGAAAGGAAACACCTAATTAGAAAACTCTATTTTTTTTTAATATGTCCCAAATCTTTGTTCACGAAGCCTAGCCACGAATGAAAAAAATTTTAATATGGCACGTAGTTTCCCATCAGATTGCTTTTCACTATTTGCAGGGGTTTAATTGATGCAAAAACTTTTAGTGATTTTTTCTTCATTTAGTTCTGGAAACCCACGTTTCTAGGATAGAAACTATTCCAGTCCCACTTGAGCCACTTCATCGCCTTCTTCCCCAGGCTCTGTCAGGCAACACCTGCAAAACAAAAGGGTGAAAGCGATGTCGCCACCAGCATCATTTAGTCCATAGAGCCTCATTCATGACTCTGGTGTAAGGAAGGGAGAACAGGAAGAGAAAAGGACAAATGGGAGAGACAAATGGATACTTAGTTTTCATTTGAAAAGGCAGCGTGTTTGACTACATAACAGAGAAAATAAACAAAGAAGAAATCACAGAATTTCAGTTATCAGATATGACGAACAGATCACAGACACACAGAATGCTTGACAAATGGTTCCTCATTTCATGCTTTTAAGACAGTGCAATAGATCCTGAACTTGCCATTTTGCTGCACTGCCAAAGGGGTCCTTCTTTTTCCCCTTGATCTTTAGAGTGCTCTATACTACTTATCTCAAACTTCAGTGTCTAGCTTTTAAATATCAAAGTGGTGTCAAAAGTATCCCACCCCTTGCTACTCCATTGGATTCTATAGGCTTATATAAATCCACCTTTGTTGAAAGGTGGCCTTTCAATCTGATTTTTTAAACATATAGATAGGTGCTTTTACATATCATACAGTAAAAAAAAAAAAAAAAAAAAAAACATGTAGTAAAGTAACATGGTAAGATATTTATGGTAACATCTAAATTTGTCAAAGTATACAAGTAATTAATCATCAGCTAATAGTTGATAGTCAGTAGGAGTAAATACCTCAGATGATAGTGTGCAGATAACACAGTATTATTGAAATGTGGTAACATTGCTTTTAAGAATCTCAATTTCAGTGTCAAATGATGCAGTGTTGCCCAAAAGACTGTTGGAATGACCCACCAAAATTGAACAGCCAGCTGATAAGCCTTTTATCTCTTTTTCTCTCTGCTCTCAGATCTGTATCACTGGTGGCTATAGGCTGATTGTTTCATGTTAGGAATGTGAGCTGTCTTGTAGTGTTACCAGGGAAAATTATTTCTTTCAAAGGCAATGGTTAAATTGTAAATCTTTGAGACTACCATTTATTGTGCAACATCCAGTAGAATTTGATGTTCCTGAGCACTTTGGACTGCCACAAACACACTGAGTAAATTGAGACAAAATATTCCCTTTCTGATTTAACTTTTACAGGGATGGGCTGGCCTGTGCTTTTATTTGATTCCTGGATTATGGAAAAGAGTATTTTTAACATATCTTTACATATATATATATATATATATATATATATGTATGTATATATAAACTTCATTCCACTTGGTAGGTTTTAAAGATTTCTGTTCAGGTAAGTACAGCAAGATTTGTAGGAAGATTTTATTAGAGGGTTTGGTGTAAGCAGAAACAAGATAATCTTTCAATGACAGCTTTTTTTATAGATGATCATTCAGAAAAAAACAGAAGAAAAGTTATTTTAAAGACAGGATTACATATTTTTCCTATTTACTCAACAGCTCTTATGAAATAGTTGCAAGCATTCAGTGATAATACATTACCTGTGAATATGGCCACATATCTGGGGATTGGTGTTTATTGATTCTTTTATTGCCATGTGAGCAAAATTCAATATCTTCATAAGTAAGAAAAAGTGTTCCAGTGATGTCAGTGAGGTTATTCATATTTCCTGAGATCTATAACAACATCTGACACACTGTAAAATTTGGTTTTCATGGGACATAGCTCTCTTCACTTACCCACTCCTTTAGTCTCTGTGTCCTATTCTCAGAAAAAAGCTCCATGAGAGAAAAAGGTGCAAAACCTCTCTATGAGACATTTTACATGGACTAGTAAGTCATCAGCTTTTTCCACAAGATTGTGTAAATGGGTTGTCATTATCAATACTCAGTTCTGCTCCATGTTTGACATACTGTCAGCTTCAATTTTTTTTTTCCACACTTTTTGGGAGAAAGCATTCTTAAAAAAAAAAAAATCTCAGCTTCCTATTTATTACTGGACTTGTATTTTTTACTGCATTTCTTTCTTTTATTACTTTTAAAATATTTTTACTAAATTTTCTGCCAATTCCTCTCCCCGTTGTTTATGTATCACAAGCAAGTGTGCTGCAAAGTCCTCCCTCAGTGCTTCTGAAGAACAGAAAAAATTTGAGTCTGCTACAATGTTGCCCCAAGAAACTTTTAATTCCTAAAAGTCACAGAAATTACATCAAATATTTTTGAAGTGCCGTCAGTGAATAAATTAAAAAAATGAGGTTTTGCCTGTACAGAATTAAAATACAAACCAATTAAACAATGTTTGAGAGGAAGAACCATCTGACAGAGCAGTGCAAAAGGTAATGTTGCAAGACTTTTCTATCTGAAGCAACTGCATGGTTTTCATCACACCTGTGCTATCAAATGCTTTTGTCACTTTTTTAACGAACAGAGCTAAGTTGCACATCCATGATAAACTGGTACATTAATTCAGTTGGGTAAAAACCCTGTTGGGTAAAAACCTTATGTTGACTGAAGCTAAATTAAATTGGAAACACGTATTATACTCACATGACTACTGAAAGAGGTTGCCATAACTGATGCTATCACACTGAATGCCTTAGCTTGTACTGAGGGGTTTTGCTTCCTCTTACAGATGCCTTACTGCATTTTATGTTGCTGTGCTACACTGACAAATCAGCTAAAACCAGTCATTCACTCTGCCCTTTTCTCAGTCTTTGCTGCCATTCCTCATTAATCTTATTGTAATGGATTTTGTGTCAAGTTGCTTTACACTGGCTGTAAAAGTTCATTATAACAACAAACCCTTTCTCATAGTTTGACAAAATCACCTCAGTTTTGTAGCCAATTCTAAAGGTTTTAACTAAAAAATTAAATTATAGGAGATTGGAAAGGTTAGGAAATTGCTATGGGAGTGTTCTCTGCTAGATGACTCCTTGGGATCTGGCATGGGCTGATGATCATTTCCAAATGAATTAACATCCTTCACTGAGAGTTGAGACTATGGCAGAGTCCTGTCCAGTTTTTTGATGTGACATCAGGGAGGAGATTTTATTTTACAGCTACAAAATCCCTTCCACACACTTCAAATTGAACCTGGCAGTACAAAATTTGGAATTTTTTTTCCTGTTCTCAAAATAGATGGTTTTTGACACAAAGGCCATATTTGTTCACTTTGTAGGCAGAAAAAAGTAAGGTATCTGTGGACAAATGGTTCTGCTGGAGACAGGGTTGTGCATTGCATAGAGCTGACAGAGAAATGTTAGGAATTTAGGTTTCAGGAGACAAAGGGAAGGCTGAAGATGCACTTGTCAAGCCAACGCTGTTCAGTTTGGGGTTTCATGCTTTTGCCAATCATCACACTACTTGGGGCTGTCCCACTTTATCTATTTAGCATTTTCCCACTGGAATATGTTTGCCATATTAATCCCCAGCTACCCCTCACACTCAGCCAGGTATTTGCCTCCTGCAAGTGTGCTGTGTCAGGAGCTTGTGAGGGTGTTGCTGCAGCCCTCTGCCTTCAGGATACCTCCTTGCACCCTCGAATTTCCAAGTGGCAAAGAGGAAGAATATTTCACCAAGATATAAATGCACATCTCTCAGCATTCTGAAAGGCCTGAGAAAATCACATTAGTGGAGAGGAACAGGTTTGGTTTCTTAGTTTTATATCAACTACCATAAACTGCTTGGGCATCTCCAGGGACTTGTGCTCCACCTGTGAATCTTCAGAGCTTGCACAAGGCAGGCCTACAGCATGGCTTTTCTTGCCAAAAGTCTGTAATACCCCAAATCAGAAACATCTTTTGTCTTCAGTGCCTCCACGCTCCAATTCCTCCCTTAATACATCACTTCTTTACATAAAGACTGTGATATTTAGTTCTTGTCACTCATCCAGAGCTCTAAAGATGTAGGTTACACAGTTAAGGCATAGGCTTTTAGTGTTTTTATTTCCAAACATCAATGTCAAAAACATCAGATAAATGACTGAGAGAGGAAGAAACAGGCTCTTAGCTGGAACTCTCATTAGCTTTTTCTGCAGTGAGGTTAAAAAATACAGAAAATTGAGATTAAAATATTCCTAACTGGAGACAGTATGCTGCAAGCCTCACTCTCTGTTCTGTGTTGCCCAATTACTCTTTCTGAGGGACAAGTAAATCAGTTTAAAATTAATTGTGTTGATAGATATACAACAACCTTAAAACGTAGTAATGAAAAAAGGTGTTAATTTTGATTGTTGTTCTGTAAAGAGATAATAATCACCTCTTTTAAATTAAATAGGGTGGATAGATCATAAGCATGGTTTTGTGAGAAATCTAATTTATGTTGAGCATTAAGCTATAATTTTACTGAACTTTGTATTCACTTTTCTTCACCGTATAATTAGTCTTTACAGGGAATCAAAACTATTGTTGTCTCTTTAGAACAAAAGCTTCAGAAACTGATAATTGCATCAGAGATCAACATTTTCTTCCTTCTCTCTCCTGTGGGAGCTCCAAGAAATAGCCATGCTGGAGACAGATCTCAGGGTGGTGACGTTGTCTTGGCAGGTCGTCAGGGACTCATTTACACTACTTTAGAGGTGCTAAACACCCCAAAATGAGGTTGTGCTCCCTTGGAGGGCACCCGTGGCTCAGTACCCAGCCTGACCTTGCCAAGTTTTTACTACAAATCAGTAGTTCCTTAAAAAAGCCCATCGTTATAATAAGATTTATCATCAGTCAAAATGAGAATGATCCATAGGTGACACTTGAAGTCAAAGCACTGAACAGGCACAAGGACTAGGCTCCTGTTGCTGTATTAGTAAGTGTAGCATTGAGATGTGGAAGATACTACACATGTAAAAGCATTGTGTATCTTTTCTAGTGTGTGTCTTTCTGCGTGTTATATTGCAGCTGCATCCATATGTTGAAATGACAGAAGAGTGGTATGTTGTTACTTCTTCTGATATCTTTCCTCCCCGAAAATCTGTAATCTCTTTACATCACAAAAAAAATTCACACAAGTCACCACTGAAACACAGCAATTGGATTCTGCAGAGGAAGGGTTTTTTCCTAATTATGAAAACAGTTTTGAATAAGATAAAATGTATACTGTTGAAATTACAAGAAGCCTTAGTTAAACCTCATACTTATTAGCCCATTTTATAATCTATGTCACCAAAATTGTGTTTTCTAATCTTTGAAAAATTAGTAAAAACTGAATGTGACTTGTAAGAAGAAACTAGCTGACATAACTAACACACTAATTAAACATCATCGTTCCTCAGCATCAGTCTGGCTTGACTCAAGCCACTTGATAGATGTAATCAGTCTTTAAAACTCTTTCTGATGAGAATTTCCATTGCAAAATCAATGGGTGACCATAGGGCTCCTTACTGTGTAATAGCTGCTGACAGCTTGACCATGCATGACCTGCATGCCACACATCCTCCTCCATTTACCCATGATTTTGAAAACAGCATCTTCAAATGGCATCTTTACTCCATGGTTTGTCCCTGGTACTACTTTCTGTGTTAGCATCTGGCAATAAGTTACCACAAAACCCTTATATTGCTCCATAAGAGTCACAAGTTATCCCTTGTTCAAAGAGCATCCCCACTTTGAGGATATGGTCTGATGCCCTCTGTGTTGCTGAGGAGCTGTAAGCAGTGAATCCATGAGAGCTCTGCTGCGTTTGCTTGAGTCAACAGCAGCAAGAGGGATGTGAAAGTTGAAGAATTTAAATGAAAGAACTTTGAGAGAACACCACTAAAAGCTTTGGTGTTTTGTAAACTACATTTGAGTGTGTAAAACCACAAACTGACTTAGCTCTCTCATCACCACATATTAACAGCTTTGTCCTCTGGTGACCTTGTGGAGTGTGCTGGTGGCAGACAGCTCTGCTCTGCACATCTGTGACTGGTGCTGCAAGTCTCCTCTCTGCGGGTAGCAAGGCTTGCTGTGAGTGCAAGTCCAGATTTTCCAAGGACAGTGTTTGGCTCTCTGTGCTGGGTCTCAGCGGACAGACACTGTACATGGTTATGAAGTCTTGAGTAGCTGTCTATTTTTGTTGATGTTAAATTTTTAATTTCATCTTCTCTAATCTTGTTTGTCTCCTTAGGGCCCCAGTCACCCTCCAGTACTTTTCATTAAATTATAGCAATTGCAGTTTTACTGAGCGTAAAATTTCCCTGGTTTCCTAGAATTTTCTTGCTGTGGCCTGATAAATTAGTCATTTTGACCACAAATATACAATAATAGGGGCATCCAGTTCAAACTCTTTACAAAACATGTCCTGGGAGAACTGCCCTTTGGCTCCTGTCAAGTGATGAAGAGATGACCCCAGCTTCTGTTCCTTCAGCTTACTCAGTTTTGACAGCTAAAGGTAATTTCTGTGCCTTCAAGTTTATAGATCTTCATTAAAATGCTAATACAATTCAGTTAGAAAGCCAATTTCTGACTTTTATGGTTTCTTGCTCTTGGGGTGTTCTGTGTATTTGTGCAGTTGCTGCTGCTAAAGAGTAACATTTGTAAAAGAACCAATGCAGATCGATTTTCCTTAGCTTTTTCTCCACCTGAAATGCTGAGACAAGCAAAACATGTTTCCATTACTTAACTAAGCAAACAATGGCATATAAATCATAGAGGCAGCTGGACCAAGGTGTTGTTTTCGTAAAGAGTGAGATTTCTCACGAAGGACAGTTTAATGGGCTGCTGCCAGTGAAACGTCTGCAGAGCTGGTAATTGCAGGAGGGCACACAAAGTGGTGTTCAAAGGTGTCATGTGGGATCTGAGAAATAACCCCACAGCCAAGACAACTGGAAAAAGGAGACTGAAAAGGTGTGGGCTTTAATAATTTGCTTCTTGAGGCTGATTGTTTTAAATAAAAATCTAAGTTTTTATTTTTAGCTTGTTCATGTTGGCTGAAAGATCAGAGAAGTGTTTTTAGCTGTAATTTTATTTTGATCATGTTTATGCTGTGGCTTTGTTTCTCCTTTGATCATGCTTAAACATGTTTCAGAAATGTTTGTTTGATGTATGCTGTTTTCTAAAGCACTCTTCCACATTGTCTGCTTGTTTTTTAAAAGCAATGAATCATTGCAAAATATTTGCCGTCAAATTATTTCTTAAATCCATTTTCTCAAAACAAGCCTTCTGGACTTTTAGCCAATGGGAGACTGTTTTCAAACAAGAAAGTGTTGAACTGCTGTAATAGCATTTTTTAGGGCTGCATGGATTGGAGAGATTTTTAGGGTTGCAGAATACTTGATAATTCATACATAGAATTTTGAAGTCATCCCATCTATCCATAATAGCTGCAGTACACTGAGTTTTACAACTGTTACTAGTGATTTTGGATCAAAATCCCACTTCCCATTCAGTAAAACTTGCTTGAAGTTCACTCCAGCATTTCTTTTGGGGGCTGTGTTGAATGTATGAAATAGGTCAACCCTGACTGAATTATTTTAAACTCCCCATGGGGACCTCTTGATACCAAACTTGTTTAATTTTGCAGAGTAAGGCAGGGCAGTCTCCATACTTGAACATACACATTCATGGATGACATTCTTTCTTCTGCTGCCTGAGTGAGCAATTAGGAGAGTCAAGAAGAAGTCCCTAATTCCCTCGTCTGTGGATATCTCCTTTCCAGTGTTCAAAGAGCAATAAAAAAATGCGGTCCATAGAGAGGGCTGTGTTGCGTGACTGCCGGCCATCTGGCAGATTGATTCATCAGGACCCTAAACAGTCAGTAGTAAGCATGGTCTGAAGCCCTGGAGTTAAATGCAAGTGTGCATCAAGCCTCAGGCAAGTCAAACAGCTCCTCCACTAATGAAACAATAAAGAACACACTACAGATCAGTAGTTCACACCACCCACTTCTTAGCTTTATAACCTATGAAATCGTGAACCACATTTCTCTCCCTCTCTCCACACAGAGTTTCATGATGTCGCTTTTGTGACCATTACATCCATTATGAACGGAAATGAATCTATTTCTATGTGCAACAGAACGCATGTAGCCTGTTCTTCCTTTATTTGCTTCACTGCATAGACATAAATCTGTTAGATGGAAGAGGGGAAAAAAGAACAAACACCACCAGGTAGCAAGAGCAGGGGCCCTATTACATGAAGAACCACTCTTTTATTGACTAAAATGTATCGATTTAATTGGATGGAAAAACAATCCAAAGTGTGTGCAGTAAGAAGCAACGGTGTTGTTCAAGAAAAACTATTCCATAATGTACAGTGGATGCATTCTAATGTGAGGCTGTGTGACCACTTTATTTTCAGGGATGTAGTTAGGTTTATTGATCACTAAGTGAAAACCTGAGTTCGTCTCAGGTGAGTGTATACAAAGCATACTCACATGTGCTCACGCTATGGCATTAATTTTATCTACCTTCCTCACAGTCCTCTCGTCTGCTACCCCTCTGACAGGATCATTTGAAATACATATTTTCAGTTTATTCAACTGTTTTTCTATCACTCTTGTGTCAGCCCTGCTCTAATATTAAACTGTCTTACTGTTTCTAGGTTCACTTGCAAAACTATGAGCGGGAAAGAAAAGAATAATAATATGCTAACTGAGGGCAAGTTTATATAACCTGTGCTACATCAGCAATATTTTTGACTCAAATGGGACTCCCCACAGAATCTTCATGGGCCAATGTAAAGTTTGATTTTTGATGCCTGATATTATAGTGATTTATTTTAGAACTTGATATCTTAGGATTTACAAAACGCATTGTGTTAGAAACAAATCATTCAACCATTTGGGAATGCATTTAGGTTTTGGTTGAATGTGATTTTCTACCCTTTTTCTTTAAGACCTTAACAATGTCTAAACAGCATATTCAGATGAGGTTCCCCAGATCCAGTAGCCCAGAACAGTGTCTACTTATGGGTATCCTCTTTGTCTGATGGATCCTTCACAGGCTGCAGTGCTAAAATTTTCTAGCTATAGCCCTTGTTTCTTGAGATAAAAGTCACATGCAAAACCCTAATATATCATATATTAAGTATAGATATTTACCATGGTACAATTTAGTCTATATATTATTTATCTTGGGTCTCATGTCAGTGTGACTTAAAGGCTCTTAAATGCATGCTAGAAAGGAAAGAAGCACATTTAATAGCTTGCGTAACTGGGGTTTGGAGTGGAAAGCTCAAGCTGCTTACAGATTTTTCAGGTTTTCAGATGTCTAAAAATATTTATTTTAACAGATAATAGGTAGTTTCACAGTTTCACTGAGATCTGTTCTGTGGCCTATGTTGTTCAACATCTTCGTAAATAACCTTAAAGAGATGGTTGAGTAGCAGGACGAGTTTTTTTTTGTTTGGTTTTTTTTTTTCACACAATACTAAGTTATCCAGCATAGTGAGACAAAGGAAGACTGTGAAGAATTACAAAAGGATCTTATGCAACTGGGTAGCTAAGCAATCAAATGACAAGTTAAATTATTCTTGATGAATGATGCAGTGGTAAACCATGGGGAAAACCGTGAGGAAAACATGCCTAGCTTCACTTAGAAAAGAGTGGTCTGTGGACAGAGCATCACCAATGAAGGATGAGGTTCTGGGATTATGGCACATAAAGTTCCATGACAATTTCAGACTGCTGCTTAGGAACTGTCAAATCTATATTAAATATAGAAATTAATAGAAAAAAATCCCAACAAATTCAACAAACAGCACTGTTACAGCCCTTGTGTAAGTGTTCATCCACATCTCGAATGCTTGGGGGTGTCTCCAGTACTGGATTTGAGAGGAACCAAATAAAGATATTAAGATCAATGTTAAAAACACAAAATTAGATCAATGTTCAAAACACAAAATTAGAAGCAAATTTTAGTTCATTACATTGTGTAAGTGAGGAACAAATTCCAGAAGGACACTCTGAATGCTGTAGATTTGTGTGGGTTCAAGAAGAAGCTACACAGATAACTGGATGAAAACTTTATTGAGAGTTACTAAGCATGTAGAAATCAATGAACTCAGGGAATCAGCTACACTTAAAGTAATTGAAAGAAGGGACTTTATTCTTGAATAGTGTTATTTGTGCTCACCATATTCTTTCTTTGTCTTGAATAATTACTTCTGGATAATGTTGGAGTTCGTATATTGATCTAAGTAGACTTTGATGTACCAGTATGCTCATCCTTCTGTACTCATGTATACACATACACACATATATATGCACACACAGAGAGTACATGAGAATATATATATATACACGCAAAATTATGCAATATGTACTCATATATTAGAAACATCTAAACTTATATGTGCATATATATAAATATATCAAAATATGTTGCTTAAAAATACTGCCATCCTTAATAAAGCAATGGGTTCCACAGGGCAGCCAGTGCAAACTGGCAAAACAAAGCAAAGTTCATTATTTCCATGACTATATAGCAATAAACATACACTGAAAAGATGTTAATAAATGACACTAAAATAGCTTATAATTTCACATAGGAACAGGACTCTGAGTAGTTAAATATAGTTCACAGTTAATTATCCCAGCAGGATGTAGAATGGTTATAAAACAGATTGGTAAATCTGTTGGATATGTCTTCTTTTTCCAAATATAGTGAAAGATACCAGCTGAAGTATCTCTGTAAAATACAGCAATGAGCCAGATTCACCACTGGTATGAATTTACTGATATGAATTCTATAAAATTCTCTCTCCCAAAACTTGTTTACAATATTTTTATATAACCCATCAGTATGTCCACATTTTATGTATTTTCATTTGTTCCTGTATCTTTTTTACCACCAAATAATGTTGTCACTCTAATTGTCAAGAAATAAGTTTTATTTATAAAAAAACCCAAAACTTTACAAAAAATGACAAGACAAAGTATTTCAACAATCTGAATAAAAATTCAAAAACGCATTTCCCTTCTGAAAAGAAGACAAAAATTTTGGGATTTGTGATATCATGTGGAAGTAGACAATGTCAATGAAAGTTTATTTTTAACTTAACCTTTTGAGAGTAATGAATTAATGAATAAAGCCTTTTTAGCTGTGAGATAATTTACATATTCTTTTTTATTGCTAAAATGAGGAATATTACATTTATCTGAACAATTCTTTCATTTTACTTGTGACATATACAAAAAGATTAGTAACCTAAGTCTAAACATACAAAGAAACAAAAAAAATGTCAGTAATACATGACATTATGAAACCTTGATGTAATGGTATACAACGGTTTGTAAAGAAATTTCATGAATGTTTAATTTCTCTAACAAGAAAATTA
>JAWWLV010000045.1:8063302-8104004 GCA_035041135.1 Platyrinchus mystaceus
GAGGTCCTCAGGACGTAGGTTTGTTTCGAGTGACCTTCTGTTAGATGGATGGCCTTAGGGGCTGACGAGCTCCATCTACCTGGGGGATTGTCCCTGAAGCAGGACCTGGAATTGAACCTGCGACCTTGGCACTGAGAGCGCAGCGTCTTAACCGCTAGACCACCAGGGGTCCCCTGTAGCAAGTACCTCTTGTATTAAAGACAAGAGGAATGTAAAGACCTGTCACATGTTAACAGGTCATGATGTACCTAACATAGAAATATTTGCCATGTGATGCAATGATTGATTCCTGGGAAGCAAAATGACAGTTCGCTGATATAAGGAAGACAAGTGATTCAATTCATGGAGTAGTAACATGCACAACGGCATTGTCTTCTCAGATCCCAGATTTATCAGTGCTCACCTGATACCAGAGAGTGACAATCCAGAAGATGACAAAATCTATTTCTTCTTCCGTGAAAATGCAATTGATGGAGAGCACACTGGAAAAGCCACTCACGCCAGAATAGGGCAGATCTGCAAGGTAAGATGGTGACATCTTCGTGTGAGAGTGAATGCACTTGCAGCATGCTTTGCAAGCAGTTTTAGAAACTGCATTTTGTAGCCTGTGAACTATGCAGTATTAACATTGACATTGTACTAAAGCAGGGGTCATCCCAAGTGAAATATAGTTAGGGAATAACACACCAGAAGGAATACTATTCAGCTCTTCTTTTTGGGGGGAAACATCACAAACTACGATGTTTTGTTTAAAAAGTCATAGGCATCTTCTGAGGCTTAGAATGTGTCTGCAAAAGAGAGTCTTTTACAGGAAATGTGATACTTCCAGGTGGGCCAAAAACATTTGAAGAATTTGCTTTTTAAATGTTAATACCTTTCCATTCCCACATTAGTGAAAATCTTTAAAACAATTGTTTAAGGTTAGCTCTAGAAATGGGCAACCATTCCAAAAACCCTTAGTGACTGCAGAATGAATCATTCATGCAGTGATAAACATCCAAATTGTTTTCTGACAGAGTTTTAAAGATATTTCTACAAATGAAATTATATTAAAAATGTTGTAGCTTTGGCAACTATGATATTTACAGTAAAAATTCATGTTAATCTGTAAGCACAATTTCACTTTAGCTCCTCAAATTCAGAACTAGCTGCTTTAAAACCAATTACCCCTTAAGTATGAAGTCCTTGGGGCCCTTTATTCATACATTTTGCAGCTGTACAACTGATCCCACTGTTCTGGCATTTTTATCTACTGTGTTCCATTGCAACTTGCATTTCTACTTTGTTGCTACCCAGTTAAGCATAATAAACCCCCTCAGCTTTTCCAGGACAGGGCAGACAGGGAGCTCTGAAACAAAATATTCTGGCTGTTTGTTTTTCCGGTGTTATGTATATATATATTACAATATATAAACAGTTTTGTGGTTTCTTTGGTTTTAAATTATGTGCTACTATGAAATATGTTACTATACAATGTTAAATAAAAGTAATCCATAGTTTGGGTCTTTGCAATGTTATAATGCTTTTGTATGCAAAGGGTGAATTCTTCTCTCTTGTGTTCTCTAAATAACATCTTATTTACTGTATTTTCCCTGTATTCTGTTGATACTTCAGACAAAGACTGTTACTATATATTAATGCAAAATACTTTTGTTATTAGAATGACTTTGGTGGACACAGGAGCCTTGTTAACAAATGGACAACCTTCCTCAAAGCACGTCTGATTTGTTCTGTGCCGGGACCCAATGGCATTGACACACACTTTGATGAACTACGTAAGTAGCAGAAATGGCTTTGAATATAGAAATGTTTTCAAGTATTATCTGTATGAATTTAACCTAATTTTCTTTTCTCTCTCTCTTGTTATTGTTACAGAGGATGTGTTCCTAATGAACTCAAAAGACCCTAAAAATCCAATAGTCTATGGGGTGTTTACAACTTCCAGGTATAGAGCATATCATTTTACTTGCATGGAAATGTGTGGCTGCTTGTTGTAAAGAGGTCTCTTTGTTAGAAATGTTTTTAAGAAACACAAAATTTTCTTAACCTTTGAACTGAGAAGTCAGTGGCAGTAAGAAGTAATGAATTAGGTCTCTTTCTTATGAGCAATGTACATCATCACTCTGAAGCTGGCAAGCACAAAGACTATCAGTTTCTTGGGCTGTTCTTGCCGTTGAATTGGCTTTTTATAGTACCGGTCAGCATTTGTAGCCCTTTCCACATAGATTTGGACAAAGAACACAAGCAAAAATAAACTTGTTTGGGGGCAGCGTAAAATAGAAAATCTGTGGTGTGAGAAATTGGCTACTCAAGGATATATTAGTAAAAAATATTGCTGAAATCTGGAAATTTTAACGATCTTTCAAAAGTTCTGGTTTTGAATCACATATAACTGTGACTTGAATGACTTTTTTGTTTCACTGTGCTTTCACCAGGAACAAAATATAGTTGTAGCCTAAGGAAGGTTTGCAGTACTGATTGTACTGCCCAATTTATCTGTGAAGGAAACAAGTTTTAGTTTCTAAACAGAAAGAATGTTTCAAGTGATACCAGGAATAGAAGAGGGAGATTTACAAGTCCTTACTGTGTTCTGTAAGAAGTCTCAAGGTAAGAAACAGCACTGAAGTTTGCACATGTGCTGCCCAAGTGGTGGAAGAGACTGCTAAAAAAAATAGAAATAAGTGAAGTGTAGGAAAGAATTTAATAGTTCTCTAGGGACAACCCTACTGAAGTTTACTCAAATTTGGGCTTTGGCCTTCTGGGGACACTATGTTTTAAGTAGTGGAATAGCAGCCATCTGCTTAGGAAAATGTCTGGGAGATCGTATCAGTTATGCTGAACTTTCACAGGAGGTGAGTGAGGATTGCTCTGAGAACATGTCAGAGTTTTGATAATCAACACATGCAATAAATTAGAAAGCACGAAGCTGCTATTCCCACAGCTCTACTGCTTGATTAAACTGACTGATAATTTAAAGAACCTGATTTGATTTCTTCTCCCCTCATTTTTAGTAATATCTTCAAGGGATCAGCTGTGTGTATGTACAGCATGACTGATGTGAGGAGGGTATTTCTTGGTCCTTACGCCCACCGAGATGGCCCTAACTACCAGTGGGTTCCCTACCAAGGGCGAGTGCCATATCCACGGCCAGGAACTGTAAGTACCCTAAGAAGCACAGTAATCAAAGCTGGGAAAACTATGGAAAATATTTTCACACATAACATGGTCCTTGAGCTGAGATCCAGGAAAGCAACTGAAACAGATAACAAAATGGATAGGGTGGCAGAAGGGAAAACTAACAGTTCCTCCAGGTCCAAAATGTACTGATTTTTTTGTAGCATATGAAACTGCAATAACAACGTCACTCGGATTTTAATTTTGGCATTCATATTAACAACTTCAGAAGAAGTTTGAGCAATGGCTGGAGAATTTGACTGAAAGTCAGATATTTTAATCAATTATGCAGCATTATCCTTTCCTTGGAATTGGTTTTTGTTCCAAATATCGGCTGAGACATTCTTAGTGAGAATGAATGGAAAACAGAGCATCTGCTTGTCTGTTAAGAAATTTTCAATCGGCATTAAATCTAGTACAGTGAAACAGATATTTCTGCAGTGGATTATAGAGTGACTAGAATAGTTTCTAACTTCCACTGGATTTTTAAAAATGTTTGCTTCTACCTGATTCTCTGTTTCTAATTTATGAATGACTAAAATATCAGTCTATATAAGACATCCATATTTACAACTTCCAACTGATATCATCACATTCTAGAAATATTTAACTGCCTTTGAAATTTTCAGTAGTCTAAGAAGATAGGGCATTTATGAAACGAGCATTAATTGTATGCACGAGGTCGCTCCTTAGCTTGTACAAATCAGCTTGGCCCATTTATGTTCTGAACTATCATTGCAGAAGGTTAAATATATATGTGCACATGTGTACATATAAACTTATATTTGTAAATAATTTATATGTCTATAATATTCTTTTTAAAGTCTTCTTAAATATAAGGCACAAAAGAAAGCAGGAATAACTTTGCTTCTTTAATTCATCATATTTTCTATTTTTATCTCGTATGTTTGAAATTGTCCTTTCAAACCTGATCCTTCAACTGATATATATGCTCAGCCTAATGAAAATTACTTCCTAAGTAAAAGAAAACAGTGGGTCCCTGACAGCCAGATTCCACAGCACTTCTCACTTCTTCACTGCAACTGCTAAAGGAATTTCTAATTTTTTCCAGAGTTAGAACACAAGCTCTGCAGCATTGAAGGGATTTCATTTCTCATTTGATGGTGCCTTTTTCTTTTTAATATCTACAGTTAATTCTGATATGTGAGAAGGCTAGTTTTTTTTGAAGCTGTATTGCTTTACATCTCTGGGGAAAATGTGAATGAGTAGATATTTTTGTTGTTTCTTGTATAACTACTGTCACTTACTTTTCAGTCTGACAGACTTAGTGTTCATTACCCTGTTTATTTAGATTCCTCTTTGATTCCAGTATCCATTAACCTTTCCAAACAAAAACAGATAATAGGCGTTATTTAGAACTGTGGACAAAGAAGATTACATATTTCTATCACAGAAATAGACTGAGATAAGGAACTGACTGCTGCACAGAGGCTCTGTTACATCCATTCCTCTGCAGAGATCAGATGAAGCTCTATTGAGATTCCGAATGCACAGCTGAAATATTTGCCCATGAGACTGGCAACACAGTTCTGCCCACCTCAGGTTATTCCAAGACTTCTCTTAGGGTCTTGAGCTGACATCCATATGGGAAAAGAATAACTTGATGAAATTCCCCAGAACAAGCAGAAAAACAGGGACTCAAATCCAGCCCTTAAGTGGCAAAGTGACCTAAACCACCAAAGCTTTTGTGAAAGTAAGGACATGCAGTTAGGTTACATATACTTTTATTTCTGTCTGTGCTCTCAGAATGAATCTTACCCTTAAAGATTCATTATAAAATGCTTTTAATAAGATTCACAAAGTTCAAAGATGTTCGGATTCCACTCTAAACTGTTTTCTTGCCTAAGGGCAAATGTGATCCCAAACTTTACAGCTCTACATAGCCCTGCAGTCGCATCATGTAGTGCAGGAGGCCATGCATCTAAATGATGTCAGAGTGACTGAGGCCATCAGTTTCTCCTAGCCCAATGCCCATGACTAATCCTGAGTTCTGCTGCTTTGAAAAAAGATGAGTCCCCTCACAGCTGCTAAAATTATTCTATTATATTAATAGGATAAAAGTGGATTTTAAAATGAGATACATTTCTGGCTGAAAAGAAGCTTTTTGTTTTTAAAGTGATAAAGTTGGATGTGTTTTCAGTGGCTTTGAAGACCTGTTGAGAATAAAGAAGAAAGATTTTTGAAGTTCCTTTAGATCTCAGACCTGGGGATTCCTTTTCCAAGAAATGCAAAAAGAGAAGGGGAAAAAACCCTTAACTTCTTACAGTAATTCATTTCCAGATTCCACTGCAGTTAAACAGTGCTGAATTATCTCAGGAATTTAATAGGTGAGGTGCCAGTAAACTTCTTGAGCATCTGGTGACTTACCCAGTATGAGGAAAGGAAAAGTAAAGTAAACGGCTCTTTTGAAAAGTAAGAAAACTTTGTAAACAATTCTACATCAGCTTCACATTTAACAAAGGAGTTGCCAGATTTTTTCCAGTAAGATCTATAGAACTTGGGTGGGGGTTTTTTTGTTGTGTTTGTTTGTTTTTTTTTTTTTAACTTTTTAACAGTATTTGGCAGAGGAGGGAGGATTTTTGTGTATATCTCAACTGAGGTACCTCATCCGGAATTCTTTATTGACTTTCTGTGAATTCAGCTACAGATCTCAAGTTTTCTTCTGCTTCATGGCACCAAGAGTTATGACCAAAGCACATTTTCTTCCCACCAGAATGTAAATACTGATTTGTTCTGTTCTATCAGATTCACTAATAGGCCAGTTAGGGAATAGCCTAATTCCCTCCTCCTGATTGATCACATCCCCTGATGTTGCCTAATGGGGATCAACAATTGAAATTGAATGTAAAATGCAGGAGTTCTTTGACTCTACTTGAATCCAAGATCAAACTCATTTCTCCAAACCTTTTCAGGATATTTGTATTCAGGCCTGTATTTTGGCAGATGAAAACCTATTTCTTTGCTATCAGTGGGATTGATTTGGTATATAAACACAAGTTCTTATTAAGCACCTTGACAGTTAGCTTGATCTAGACCCACTAATATCAAAAATGATCCTGTCATTAGCACCAAGAATAATGTCTTTGTTGTGTCTCCTGGCTTTGTGTCCTTCACATAAAACATGACAGGGCTTTCCTCCTCAGGACAGCTATTCTGTTCTGTTCTGTTCTGTCCTGTCCTGTCCTGTCCTATCCTGTCCTATCCTATCCTATCCTATCCTATCCTATCCTATCCTATCCTATCCTATCCTATCCTATCCTATCCTATCCTATCCTGGTTCTGAATTGAGATTCCTCTGCAAGCAATTTGGACTATGGATGGGCTACATCTCACCTACTGATGGTGCCCATTTTACTCATTGAAAAGGGAGGGATTTATAGCAATAGCCGTTGGATTTCATCTCAGTTTTCAAAAGTAGGATGGGATGAGTATGAGACACAGCCTAGTCCAGGTAATGCACTTTAAACTTTACATGTAAAGACACAGGATTACAGTAATTTAGAAAAATAAGGGATACAAGGAATTATCTGGGACTCAGAATTGAGTCTTAAACACACAGAATTATGACACTAATTGTAGTTCTATGATTTTTTTGCACAAAATATATCTTGGTCTATAGAATCATAGAATATCCTGAGTTGGAAAAGAAACACAAGGATTATTGAGTCCAACTCCTGGCTCTGCAGACAACAGCCCCAAAAATCACATCATGGGCCTGAGAGCGTTGTCCAAATGCTTCCTGAACTCTGGCAGGCTTTGTGCCCTGACCACTTTTCTGGGGCGTTTGTTCCATATTGCTGCAAGTAAAATCCTTTGTTGGAAAATGAGCCAGAAAGTAAATATTTAAGCTATCGAAACACAGCTGTAATTCATTTGCTTATAATTAAAATAAATATTCATTTAGCATTTTTTTCAGTATTTGCCCAGATGCAATTAACAATACTTAGTTCTTCTGTAGTGAATTTTATACTTAGAACACTTTACATATGTTATCTAATTAATTACTATCTAATTATTATGTAACTAATCTGAATAATTAGTATTTAACTGTAGTTAAAATATTAATTGAGATGTAAAGCAAACTTAAAATTGAAGTGTAGAATTTGAAGCACAGTTTTTGAGACAGACAGTGGTTTAGCCAATAAATATGAAAAATCTATCTGATGTTTTTTGGTACAAAAGAGCAAGCACATATAATAAGACTAAATAGGTTAAAAAATCTTAACACGATAAAGTAGGTAACTAACTTGCTTTGTCTGCTCCACATACATTAGTCAAATATTCTCCCTCCTTCCACTCCTCCCTTCCATACCGTGTAATGAAACAGAATGAAGGAATTTGCTTACTAACAAATATGCCAACAAGGGACAATTTACGCATTATATGTCCATGCTGGAAGAGTCCCTTTGCTGAGTATAGCAACTACTCCTTTTGCCAACATTGATTTTTAAATTTCATTTCTGATGAATTATTAATAATTTGGATCAAGGTGATAGCAAAGACAATTGATTTCTTCTGCTGAGCATCCTGCAAGGTCTGGATTCTTGGTTAATAAGATGTTGTCCTCTAGGTTTTTAATTTAATTGGTAAATATTTTATACCTGGATATAAAGGGCAAATTATCTAGGGCATTTTAACACCTGTTGTTTATATTTGAGGTTCAAATACTGGGAAAATAATTATTGTCAGCTGGGTTTCAGAGTTTTTTATGTCTTAAATAGTTATCTGAACAGATCAGCATTGGGGTCACCAAGTTCTTTGATGAGTATCTTTGTCCTGGTGTCATTGTGGCTCATTTTCTTCACCCATTCAACAATACTAATACACTACTACTTTATACTACACTATATTAATGTAACCTCTAATTGTTTGTAAAGTAATTACCAATTCTGCAGAAGAGATGAGGGCAGATGATGATCAACCACAGTTCTTGAGTGTTCTGATGGGGATATGTGATAGCTGAAAGTGGAGGAATACTTTTGTGGCTACCAACACCGTGGTCTTACCTCCCCTTCCCTTTTCAGCCTCTGGTTATTGCTTACATTGGGAGAACATGAGCTAAACGTGAAAAGTAGAATCCTCTGCTTTTCACAGATTAGAGGTAAAACTGTCTGGCCCACCCAGGACTATATATGGATGCAAAGTGACTCTTTACTGTGTGGCTTCATGGGGACCAGATTAATCCAAAGTGGACAGCAACATTTCAGTCCCTGTGCAGGACACAACAGTGAGGAGCTATTTCATTTCTTTAATGAGACTCGTCTCAACTGTTCACATGGGCAGTATCATCAGCAACACTCACAGAAGGCTTTATTTAGAAGCAGTGGGAAGAAAAAGAGGTACATTTAGGACGTGACTCAATAGATTTGATTTAGTGTAACGGGATCCGTGTATCTGGACTACATGGATGACACAGGCTTGTTGAGACAAGCAGGAGCTTGAAAAGTCAGTAGAACAGGGAATTGTCCCAGGATTTAAGGATTTGGTTCCTCAGAGAGTATTTTGTACTTCCAGTCAACTTCTGAAGATTACACTTTGAAACAAAAATGGTGGCATAATTAATTAAATTTGTTCTGCATACATAACCAAATACTGAAATTGCTTGCCTCATACTAAATGATTTTGGATATTTCAGGATTTCTTCCTTCTGCCAGTTAAAGAATAATACTAATCACAATGGACTGAAAATCCTTTTGTTCTGCATAGTGGTAAAAGAAATGGTGTATGAGGATCATTTGCATTCTGTTATCTATATTGGTTTAAATCCAAAATAAATAAAAAAATAGAGACTGTCCGTAACAGATTTTTTGTTGTCAGTCGAAAACCACTTAAATTCCCTGTAATATTTCATTATAGTTTGCAGTAGTTGGGATGATTGTAATGAAATGTATTTCTAATATGTTTCTAGTGATAAATAATAAAATGTAAAACATTTCCTTTTTTTTAATTTCCAGTGTCCCAGTAAAACATTCGGAGGTTTTGATTCCACCAAGGACCTTCCTGATGAAGTTATAACATTTGCCAGAAGTCATCCAGCCATGTACAACCCAGTATTCCCCATTAACAACCGTCCAATCATGATTAAAACAGACGTGGATTATCAGTTCACACAAATCGTGGTAGATCGAGTAGATGCAGAAGATGGCCAATATGATGTGATGTTCATTGGCACAGGTAAGAAGTCCTGAATCTACAACATTTCCAGGCATGGTGGAAACATAGAGCAGATAAAATTTCATACTCTGAAAGACTGGCAGAACAGTGTATACCTGTGAAAATTTGGGGCAGGACTCAAAACTGTGCGTGTGGGGAGGTCTTTGTTACATACATTGACTGTTACAGGTTCAGGCCATGGCCTGCATAGCTAAACTCTTTAGGAGCTTTGCCAACTGGATTAAGATGAAACCAACCTCTTTTCAACTACTGTTATTAGGGATTTTTATTAGAAATTTCTTGCCTTATTAATTATAATTTAGTATTAAAATGAGGGTTTGAAATACAAGTTTTGAAGTGCAGCGTAAGAAGTATTAATGCAAGTGAGGCAAGTATCCAGGTATGGGAAATGTCTCGTGTGCCTTTCAAGTATTTCAAATATTGTCTTAAGATGCTCAGCTCTTTAGCCAAAAGGATGAATCATTTTACGTAAGATGGAGATATCTGGCACATGCAAAGTGTTTTCAGAAGAATGGGTATTCAAATAGAAACATGATATCCTTTCCAAAACATTTTCGGAATCATACAGCTTGGGCATCCCATAAAAGTCAAATATGCTCCCAGAAAAGACATTTTCTCCAGAAAGGTAATAATGAGAAATAAATGTTTCCAGAAATTAGCTGATATTAATTTTCCTATGTTCAATACCTTCAGAACTGTGCTGAGTAGTAGTTGGTGGATCTGTTTCTTCACCTCTGAAGATTTTCCATTGGTTGTCTGATGTTTCAGTTATGCTGAATAAAAGTATTATAGACTTCTACTGAACATAATTGCTAGTAATTAGACATTGGCATCATGAAGCCAAAACAAATCAAACCAAAACCCTACTGTTTCTTTTCAGCTTTGGACCAAAAAAATATCTGTCTGACTGTCTCTCTTATAACAGTCCAATTTTTTACATGCTTTAAATACAGTTCTGGTACTCTAGACCTGGGGTAAGATTTCCAAAGCAATAAATATCAAGGTCTCTTTCATGTTGATGCCTGAAATACATTATGAGTAAACTGAGAGCTGATGAAGTTTTGTGTACCAAACACAGTGCAAGCATAACAATTCAGATCATTTACTTCAGAAAATGCAGCTCTGCAGAAAGGGTTCCGGCACTTTAAAGCTGTGAACTGAGTTATTAGATACCAGTGGTACAGTATGCTCTTGCAAAAAACATTGTGAAGTATTTCCATATGATTTTACGCAACATATATATTTTCCATCACTCATTAGAGACTTCAGTGCCATCTAAAGTTGGCAGTATTTGGTGCCTTTCAACAAGTCTTCTTGTCAGCCCCCCCCCAAAAAAAATCATTGGCAATACTCCCCTTGGCTGTGCTGTGAGGGAACAAGCCCTTCAGTATCTAGAGTATGATGCTGAGCAAACATAAGGAGCTGATTTAAGTCTATATCTTGAGCAAAAGAGGTGCCATTTATCTCACCAAAGCTTGGCATTCAGACTAAGAAAATTGCATTGGTTTCTTCAAGGAAAAGCAGTAAGTGCAGTAAGTTCTTCCAGAGAGAGATTCATTGTACTTTCTTCAAGACCTCTGTTTGAGTAAGAGGAATAATAGCACAGAAGTTCCTGTCTGTTTTTAGACAGTGCAGGAAAATTTGCTTAAAGCTGAGCTACAGCTTTTAGATAGTTACCATTAGGTATACTAGTTCTTTAGCTATCTTTATAGTGATTCTTATGTAAATCAATCAGGCAAGATCTCCCTCTAAAAGATCCTCAATTATAATTTTTACCTTGAGTTGGAAATTTAGGCATTCACCTAATTCCCTAAACCACTAATATTCATATGTGTGGTAAGTGCTTGGGATTCCATCCAATGTTGGCAATAGCTGTGTCAAGAACTGTAAGAAAAGTATTGAAACATTATTACTTGTATTTGCCAAAAGATATTTCAGCTGCAAAATCCCACCTTTGTAAGTGTAGAGTGTTATTATGTCTTGAAATACTACTTTTGTCCATAGAAACTGTCCTTTTTCCAGCAGGACTTTATACCCTCATGGGACAAGAACAGGCATTACAACACCCCTGCTTGGAGCTGGAGTACAAAAGATGTCCCATGCTCTTCCAAGCTCACTATCTGTATTGTGGTTTTCAGAATGAGGAAAGGGCATCTTCCATGTGGGGGAAAAATTAAAGAGGCAAAACCCAGGCCCTGCCTGCCTTCTCACTGAGCCAGCTGGTCAAAGTCAAATGAATCAGAAACAGATACACAATCAGAGTGTATTACATCTTCCCAAGCAAAGAACTAAACCAGGGAACAGATTAAGGACTCTAGTCCATTTTCCCACTTGATGATCTAAAGCCAGAATTATGCTCTCTGGGGTATGACTGGGTTTTTTCTGTGCAGGTCTGTCCCATCAGATTAGATATATTTCTCTGTATTTTCCCATTGCTGTTACAGCAATCTACATTACTCCCATGTGCTGCTGAACTGCAATATATTGAAGAAATATTTTTTTTTTCCTTTTCTTTGAATAACTGATGATAATTGACCACAACATAATTAATAACCACCCAGTGTGGTCACATTTTCCTTTCCTGTGGGTGAAATCTTTAGCTGAGCAGTTTCTTTCCCACTGTGATTGTACCAGTGTGTTTCACAATGAAAATAAAATCCTATCGGCAAAGTTGAAAGTATATCAGAAAAAAACAGGATTTAAGATATGCACTTAATGCATATCCTGAATGTCTAATGTTTGGGATCCTTTGGCACAGTCAAAGTACCTCTGTCAGTAAAGCAAATTAATAACAGTAATTTTATCTTACTATTGATCCTAAAGGAGACGCCTCATTCCGTTTGTGTGAAATTGTTTGAAATACTACTCTGTAAAACTTGATCTAGAACTCAGATAAAGCCCCACTTTGGTACCTGTGGCCTGACCAGAGTCACCACAGTGATTAACACAGTGTATCTTTGACCTCAGAGGCTTTCTTGAGATCAAGCAACTGTAATTGTTGCAGGATCCACTTAAAAGTCAGACCTTTTTGGAAACAACATTATGGGAAGCTTGTGTCTGCTCAGTGCCCACTCAGGCTGTTTCATGAAAAATCTCTCTTTATTTCTGGAAAATGACATTTGATGGATTTTGATTGAGGACAGTCCTAGTCCAACACAGAATACAGTTATGACACTTTGCTACACTGTTAAATTTATTAGATCAGAGTTCTCTGTTTTTTACCCATACAATGTATTTTCCTCAAAACCACAGTCATCAAAATATCAGGATAATTAAGGAAATGAACTCATCCATTAAATTACATGTATAACTAGTGCTAAATTATCTGTTGTTCTGAATTACTCTGTTGTAGAAATGTGGATTTTTTTCTCTTCTTGTTTTAAAGTTTATATTGCATTTGCTCTGTACTGCTCTCAATATTTCTTGAATTAAATATATTCAATTAGCAGCAGTAACCATAATGAAAACCACTTCCAAATCCACTTATCTAGTGTATTTTACTAGCTTAGTTTTTACATATAACTGCCTAAATAAAAACAAAGTTGTGATTTGCTTTGCTGTTGCTTTAAGAAATAACTGGGTTTTTTTCTTTTTAAAAAAGAATATATGAATTCATGACTAATAAAAGAAAACATGATGTACATATTCCAGGGGGGGTGGGGAAATTACTTCTTCCTAAACTTCCAAAAATTTGTATTTAGAAACCAACATCTGCTTAAAGGGAAGCAGATGGAAAAATGAAAAATCTCAGTTCTACAGGATATTCTAGGTTTTCTAGGATATTTTAATACAAATTCATTTAAAGAAGTTAAATACCAGCATTTTCTTATTAAATCATTAGCTCTTAAGTTAGTTGCCCTATAAAAACACTTTCAACATGTGTAATCTCTTTGTTTCAGTTTTATGCATATTTTAAATATAGAAGTGGTGTGTTGTCATCTTTTCAGCCAGAAGTTTCAATTAACACACACAAATATATATGATTATAAAATGTATATATATTTGATTTTGTCTAATTAATGGTTAAATTCTTAAAAATGTTGACCCTTACAGTTCTTTGATAATTTTATCCACTTAAAATGCTTTGTATTTTCTTAAACTATTACTGCTGTAGGATATGCAACATGAAAAGTCCTCAGGGATGTAGTTGGTATACCTGTGATACATTTACATGGCACTACACTTGGCTGGTTAAAAATAAAAGTCACATGCAGAGTGTTTGCATTTCAGAGAGTCTGCAGTGATGTGTGCCAACCTGGGACTGATTCTTTTGGTGTTGTTTCCTGGAAATTTTGTTCATGGAAACAAAGAAATGAATCACAGATGCAGAAGCTGTATAACAGAGGTGGTCTTCAGTCTCAACCATGTTCACAAAACCAAAGGCTGTAGCTCTGGAATTTCAAGTGCTGGCCTTGTTCATGTTAAAGCCAATTACAAAACTCGGAAAATGTAAATTGATATAATATTAAAATTTTGGGACACACCTATTTATAAACCAAAGATTGAAGCTGTATGCTTTTTACCCCTCAGTGAAGACCAGAACCTAACAGATGGAGAAATGTCTTAAAGGGCTTATACATCTTAGGTACTTTGTTTGACACAGGGAAGATCTCAGGTGCTTGAGAGACCCAACAGCTTCATCTGTCTAACAGCATTTGTCCAAATGGTTTTATATCCACACTGGAATATCTTTACATGCATTTTAGGAAAGACAAACACCATATTCAAAATGGACAATTAAACATACCTGGGTAAATGTAATGCATTTCCTTCCTCAGTTATGCATCTGTCATTTTATACTGTCACTTAAATAGTATTTCAGTTCTGTTTATTCTTTAATAACTACAGTAATATGTATCTTCTTAGTTGCATTTTGATAAAGACTTCAGTAAAATTTCCTACTGAAATTCCTATTGAAATACTAAAATAACCTCAGTACTTTCTGAGGTTATTTTAAATAGTAGTTATTACTTTGAGTGAGTACTGAGAAATATGTAGCTTCACAATCTTTATATGTGAAATAATTATATGCTACAAGAAACTCTTGCTGCTATAAAACTTAAGTATTTATCTTAAGCACCTGAAAACTCCTTTTTTTTTTTTTTTTTTCTTTTCAAGATATTGGAACAGTTCTTAAAGTGGTTTCGATTCCTAAGGAGACTTGGCACGAACTAGAGGAAGTCTTGCTGGAAGAAATGACAGTCTTTCGGGTAAGTGAGGCTAAATTTCAAGTGTCAGGTTGTAGATTTCTCTGTGGACAGCTGCAAACTCAACTTCTTGCAGCCTAGCCAAGGAATAGCCTGGCACACCCCTCTAATTAGCTTGTTATTTAGAGACCCAGACACTAGTCAAAATAAACCTTGAAACTTTCGGTGCTAGCTGGAGGTTAATGATAAAAGGAATGGTATTCTGGACTCTTGTTTGGTGGTTTAAAAAGTAAATTATTATTTCTGAATCTTAGAGCTGTTGCATGCTGGAGTTAAATATCTACCTGTGCAAGTCTAGGAATAATGCCTGATGGTTGTCTCCCAGAGTTATACAATATATGAATTTATACTTGCATCAACTCTTAACATAATTCAGACTATCAGGATACTGTAACTAGGAAGATACTTGAGGTAAACCAGTGATCTGTCCAGATTTCTTACACCTAATAATTTGAGGAACAAAGAAAGTGTTTATGTTTTCAAAGGTGACTTTAGGGACTCAATTTCATGTTCTGACACAAGACACCTTTTTTTCCTTTTGAGCCACCTAAAACATACAGCATCCCATAGGCACTCCTGCAAGGCAAGGCTGAGCAAACTTTTCAAACAGTTTCCAGACAGAACGCAGGAATGTCTCGTGTTTTGTACACAACAAGGAATCATTTACATTCCCCAGGTTATTCTTGTTGTCAGTGCAGTTTTACGGCACCATTTCACTGGCTCCAGGCTTTTGGGGGGTTGATACCTAGCTGGGAGCACGAGGTTAATCTGTCAGCACGAAGATGATGCTTGCATGCTCGGAGGGCCTCATGTCGTCTGGTCTCGCTCCAGATGTGCTGACAAGGACTGTGTCCTGGACCTGCCAGAGGGACCCAGCCACCATGTCCTCATCAAACTCAGTTGCCATCCCTTCATCTTTGGTTTCTGAACAGAAACAACATATCTAAACAGATCTTATAAATATTTTTATTATTATTTCCGATATTATGTTTATTTTTTCTTATGGGAATTCTTACCTTTACTGGTCCCAATCTTGTTTTGAGTGCCAGATATCACTAAAATATGAGTCTCTCTGTTTCTGCAGTCCTTTTTTTTGGGGGGGGGCAGAAAGTAGAAACTAGAAGTATGAGAGAAGTAATTTGTGAGTAATTTGTGAATCCTGGTTTCTTTTTCTTTTTCTTTTTTTTTTTAATACATCCAAAAGTCATTACATTAATGCAGAGTAATTTGGCAGTTGCTGATAATGTATGAGTCTCTTCCCTAAATCAAGTAGAAGTGCCAAACTAAAGGAGATCAGACAGAATAAAAAGGGAAAGAAGGAAAATAAAGGGAGTGAGTTTTATTTCAGAAAGGTTTTACAGAAGCAGAATAGTTAGTGCCAAGTTCGAATTTATTATTCTACTTTATATGTGTATTTTTTCATTACACAAAAAGATTGTGGTGTTCTGATTTACTTGAAAGCTTTTTTATCTCCTTTGGCATGTATTTAAGCCGTAAGAAGGACATTAATGTACTTCAGTGGAATAAGGAGAATTTGTGTGCATGAGATATGAATCTTTCAATAGAGAATTTGCAAAAGATTTTTCATGTACCTTAACCAAATGTAAGTCTTCTTTAGTTGGTAAAGAGTCCACGTGTGTTATGAACAATGTATTTTGCTGCTTAAACCGCGATGTTTTGAGTACATCACTTTTCATTTATAATTCCACAAAGCTGAAAGTCTTTCATGTCTGTGACATTGATAACAAATGCCTCTTTTAGCCCCATTTGTGAAATATTTACCTGAACAGCTGAGCAAAAGAACAAACGAGTTCAATTTTCATTCAAAATTACACTTAATCAATGCTTTCTAATATAAGGTGTTTAACCCTCTGCAATGGCAAGTCCTTTTGCTTACCATCTACTGAACCATATTAAATTCTCTTAGGATAAACAAGATGAAAGCTACACAAGTGCAAAAGCTTAATAAGGACCTTATTAATGTACATAACCAAAAGTATGATGCGTGGGATCAATATCAGGTATTTAGGTGGAATAAAGTTCATGCAAAATCGACTTGCACACTTTGTAAACAAATTATGCAACTTTTACTCTCAAGATTAAAATCCATCCAAGAAACTGGATGTAAAAGGTGTAACAGTTGATTAAATAATGGATATTCCAGGTGTAAAAAGCCTTTTGCTCATTTCAGTTGTGTGTTCTGCAAATTTGACTAACTTCTTTGTAAAGAAGTGAATAGCGTGTTGCAGTCACAAGATTACTTTTGGGATTAAGACTTGTTCTTGAATAAAATTTCACAGGAATTGAGTTTTCACCTTGGTATGGTTAAAACGTATTGCTTATTTCAGTGTTATCACCCTTAATATATAGTATCTATGAATATAGCCATTATTATTTTCATATTGCCTGGGAGGTTCTTTAAATGAAATTTTAATATTAAGTGTAGAAAGTAATTTCAAGATGTGAAACTAGTGACAAAGTAATCACAATGAAATTGTAATAATAATGGAAAATTATATGTCTACAATCAGTTTAGCAATCAAAGATGCATGCAGATATGTACATGCATTCTAATTCATTTACAGCTAGGAATTATTCCACTGCAAAAGACAACAAGAGTTTTATTACTAGGGAGTTTATAGTTTAATTTCAGGGTTGTGAAAATAGCATTGTAATAGAATTTTTATGCTTACAGCTCATTTTATATTTTAACTCTATTTTTCCCTAGGAACCCACTGTTATTTCAGCAATGAAGATTTCCACAAAGCAGGTACTATGTGCACAAATGTTAAATCACTTTCAAATATTTATTGGTCTCTGTCTTTTACAGACAGTAACTTGGCAGTCAGCAGAGACATATTAATTGCAGCAGCAGCATCCCGTCCCTTTACATAAACACCAGTAGTTTCTCAGGAAAATCTGACATGCAATGGAGAAAGGAAAAGTCTAGTTTGTGTTACTGGTAAGGTGGAAACTAAACACAAACTAACCAGGTGTCTGGTGGCTCTCTAGAAAAAAAGCCAAATAAATTCCATGTTACAGAAAGTTTTCATGACAGAGAAACTGTTGAAAAGGAGTGGCCAAACTTGGTCCCTTGCTTTAATGGGACTAGTTCTAGTTTCTGTAGGAATAGTATGGTACAAAATGCAAATGGCAGAAGCAAAGGATGGAAATGAGATGGAAATGTCTTTTCTGTCCTATGCCCATTCCATTCCTGGATGTGCATCATTCAGCTTTCACAAAGAATTTATATATGTTACAATCCAAATTTTCCATGGCCTTCTGGTTCAGCGATGTGGTTACGTTATGGGTTCCAGACTCCAGAATTTATATTTCCTACTTTCTATTGAGTACACTAATAGCTAACTGCTTATAGAAAAGATATGTATTATAAGACCAGACCGTAACTAAAATGAACTGAATTTCTTGATGGATAGAGGTGGTTTTGTCTGACAGTAAAGGTGATTCCTGAATTTTTAGGCAAATACAGGTAATTATTATTAGGCTTCTTTGCGAAGCAGTTGATGAATTATGTAGTCGTGCAAAGAACATTGGTTTGCAGTCCAGGAATGAAGTGGGTATTAAAGGCCTATCTTTAGTTTTGCCTGGAATTCAGTGGATGGATCCCAGCCACTGTCATTTCCTGTTTCAGGACTCTGAGGCATAAAACTTAGTGTCAAATTTAGCTTTTTTTTTTTTCTTCTTTTTCACATTTTTGCTGATTTGGAGCCTAATTTAGTAAATATAAGTAATTTGTTCACACATTAACTTTTCTGTTAATGTCATTGTCAGTAAAGAGAAGATTCAGTATTATTTCAGGAGTAGGTGCCTGAAAATTGTGAATGTTATAAATAAGATTTATTTAATTCATCTACCTCACTGTATACATTAGTAAACAGAAGTTAAATTCATTCTGTAATGGACAGAGCCCAGTATTACATTTCAAATTATGCATATTTAACTCTGAATTCACTGTATTTAGGAAAGTTGTCTGAAAGCATTCATGTGTTTGACAAAAAATTTGAGGCAAGGATGCTCTTCTAGGATAGTTTACCACCTAAAGCAACAAAAATGGCAGGACCAATAGAAAGGTACTATTGAATACTGGGATATTTAAAAACAGTCCTGTCAAGTTGTCCATATGTTCACATCATAGCAAAATGCTCTGCTTTGAATTATTTTTATAAGTACATTCTCTTAAAGCAGCCAATCATATGTGAAAATTGACCATGCATTTTCATACAGCTTCTTCTTCAAAGCATCTTTAGTTATTCAGGAGAGATTACAATTTTCTCTGAGTCTTCTGAAATCAAATTTACACTGCTAAAATTGTTGAAAGCTAAAAAAGAGCATACAACACAAGTTATTCAGGCAGAGTAAAACTCATGAAAAATCAACCAGCCTCAGGCTAAAAGTGAAAGAATCATGATACAGGGTGACAAACTTTTGGCAGTATGTATGAAATAAGTATATGGCAACATGTTTCCATTTTACATTTATGATTTAAAAATCCTTTAGCTCTGTAACTCAAACACTTCACTCATTGTGTTCTGATAAGCAGGGTAGTTTTTGTATAAACAGCATGATAATTCTATGCATTGTAGAAAGCAGGAGAATGAAATGTAAACATTAAAACCAGTATGTTCTATCAAATGCCTTAAAAGCAATCACTTCATTTTGGTTTTTCACTAACAAATCTTTAATCCAATTAAAAACGTGATACTGAAAGCTTCTCATTTTTTTTAATGCATTTACTACTCTGATTGTTCAAAGCTACCTCTTTTCCCATCATGCCAGTATGTTATGTTACAGATTACTCTTGTAAAGACCAAAATCTACAATTCTTCAGGAGCAGAACTTAGCTTAAGTTTTAAATTATATAAAGCTGTAAGGCTCCTGTGTCTCTCTGAGTATGGATTCGGCCCTTGAGCAACTGTGTCTTTGAGCAAGGAAATTTAGCCCTTATATGCAAGACTAAGCCTTGATAATCTTTGGCCACTCTGCTGTCATTAACTCACAGGAATTGCATCTATATTTTCTCACTGAAGCTACATATTCCTCCTAATTGAGTTCAGAGCCCTAGGTTTGTGTAACCCTATCACTTAAACAGTGTATGCATGGTTAGCAATGGACACAAACCATCAGAAGGATGGCATCCTTAAGCCACTGCAACACTCTGCAGCTGTCCAAGGTCCCAGTTCTGTGGGACACTCCAGCTACCACCTGGCCCTGAGACTGCCAAGTGGAGCTCCATAATTTTTTCCTTGATTTATAAATGTGGGACCAGGGCAAAAAAGTCAGGCCTGGCTTTCAATCAAAGGTGACGTTTTGTGGAGAAAGCTCTCATCTTTTTCTCAGGTTCAGGTTTGTGATGCTCTTGTTTCAAAAAGCAATTGGATTTCTGGTGAAATGGGAAAAGGACAAGGAGATCCCTAGCTGACAAAGGCCAAGTCCTTGTCTGGTGAACTGCTATGAAGAGCTTTTGTTTTTCTTCTATAAGATTTTCAAGAAAAGTGAAGGCAGAGACCTTCAGAAATACCTTAGTGACTATTTTTATAGTATATTTCACAAAATACTGAATGTTTTTCAAATATTACCATTTCTGTTCATACTGGGAATACAGAAAGGACCAGTTCAAAATAGGTATATCATTTAAACAGCCTCCTGAACTTTTCTGCAATCACTTTCCAAGACATACAAATAAATTAAATGGGATTTGAGCCTCATGCTCCCTAAAGTTCCTTTTAAAATTCTGCTTAAGTTCTTCTTTTTAAGCATTACATTTTTTTTTTATATCTCTCTCTGTCTTTCTCTGTTTTTAATTACAAATGGAGAATTCTGTTATCTCTGTCTGACTTGGGAAAGACTGCTCTTTTGGGCAGCACCATGGGGCAAACAGAAAACAATGGATTGCTTAAAAAATTAGTCTCTTCAGTTTTTCTTAGTTCTAATACTTCTGGAAGGACTTTTAGAGGACAATCTTTTTTTTTTTTTTACCCCTCTTCTCGTTTGATCTGATAATCAGCTCATTGATTAAATTAACGTCTTGGGAGAGACTCTGCCCAAAAGGCAGTTTAACCATGTATGGTAAAGTAAGGTCAGACCATTGATGCAAATAATTCTATTACTATTTTCTGATTTTCTTACTGCCTGGATTTATATATTGTTAGTGTCCAGATAATGATCACCAGCTGGAGTCTAAAACCAGGATCAGAAGAGCAGCAAACAGGGCAGCAGCTTCAGGCTGTGCAGCACCTGAAACACATGCTGCAGTTCACTGACTGAACTTATCTAAAAGGAATAGAGTCTTTAAGTAACCCTATTTTGGCCTCAGTTTTGTTTTGTTTTGTTTTGTTTTCTTACATGTTTCTGCTCATTCTTCAATTCTAAAGACATTTATTAGAAATCATGGAGAGTTTTTTTTTACCAAATGAAATTGGTTACAGAGGTACATGGGAAACCATTACACCATTCTTTATTTTCCCATGTGCATTTCCTGCGTTGATTTTTATATTAGTTGCGCCACACGTTCCTACACGCTTATACAGATATTAATGCCCCAATTACACAGGACTCAGATCAATACCATCTGGACATTTAAGATACTTAACTGAAGCTCTAATTTGACCTATGCTGCCTCCATAATCAGTAAAGAGAAGAGGCATCCCTTGAGAAGCAGTTAGGTCACCTAAGATTTGAATTGCTGCTCTTTTTACTCTAGGACATACCCCTAAGGTGGATACTAGATTAAGTGACTTAGAGAGAAACAGCTTATCATGTCTGTTGCCTGTTATCTCCTTTCAAGGCCACAACACTGACTGGGACTGGTATGTGCAGTTAAGGCTTTGTGTAGAGCTCTCTGAGATCAGAGATTTTTGACTGGAGAATGTGGGTTTACAGCCCAGCTATGAAACTATAATAGATGGAAACAGCTGCTTAGAAAGGGTTTAGTTTTCAATTTACCAGTAAATTTTCCTGTGGGTGATTTCCTTGTCATATTTTCCTTGAGAAAATACAAGTGTTTATATAAATGCACGGGATGTTTCTGTTACAATTAATATGTCTGTATAAACTGCCAAGCTGCTGTCTCTGAAATAAGTTAATGCAACACCTTTTAGGAGTGTTTTTGGTGTTGCTGTCTCCTGGTATCCAGTGCTCATAATTTCTGGTGGGTAGGTGACCTCAGCCATCTTCCACCCCGAATTCTCTGGAAATGGTGCCTCTGGGACATCACAATGCAAGAGATGAAGAATTTTGAAAACATTTCTTGAAATCCTATTTTTCAATTTATATTTTCCAAGAAAGGAAAACAAATACAAATTTGTATTTTCTTGGTGGGACTCTTTGGAGCGGGACCTTCAAAAGAAAGGTATTCATCACTCCATCATGGGTGTTGGGTGACAAAGTTTAAGCTTTGGATAGAAAAATGTCAGTGTTTCCAAAACAGAAGGATTGTGCCATTGAATTTTGTTTATCTGTGTGTTTTGTTTTCCCCTAGTTTTGCATCTCACCCATACTTATTTTCTTTGTGAATTAATACTAATCTGAAATATCTCTGTTTGGACTTTCACATGGGATCAGAAGTTCAGTCTTCTCATATCCCTCTGGGGACCAACTTCCCTAGTGGACCATGTGAATTTGATATCAGAGAGGAAATTGAGAGAGACAAGATATTCTATTGTGCTGCCATGCAGGGCTGTAATTGATTTTGTATGCATGGTTTTTTATTTACTTCTGCATTTGAACTGCATCTTCTACTCAACACTGGTTTTTATCCAAAATAAAATAAAGCCTCTCCCCTCATTAAAGATATGTTCCAGTTAGAGTATGTGACCTACAGAAAAGAGTACAAAACGCCAGAATTATCAGACATGCAAAGACATGCATGCATGGCAGCACTTCCAAACTGAAATATCTTAGCATCAGTCTGAAGTAATTTACTTCAGATTTCCCCCTCACATGCATAAATCAAGGTCATACTTAGGAAATTTATGTTGAAGTTTTGCTTTTTGTTTATATTCAGAAGTATATTCTCCATTGTGTTCTGCCATTGACTGTGGTGCTTTCCCAGTGTGGGGATCTGAATATAAAAGAAAAAATTGGAGAGCAATTCAATTTTTTTTCTGTTTAGAGAAGTGACTGAGAGCTTCATGTAGAAATAAAATTTTTCCTCTTTGATTTTTTTTTTACCCTGGAGACTATTCTGTTCTCATTCCTCTAGTGTATCAGGATCACGATCCTTTATTGTATTTGTAATGGCCCTAATATATGATTATATAACTTTTTTATGCTTTCCTAGAAAAAAAATTGTAATTTGCTATATTTTTCTAATTTTTTCTTTTTTTTTTTTTTTTTAACTTTTATAACAGCAACAGCTCTACATTGGCTCAGCCAGTGGAGTTTCACAGCTTCCTTTGCACCGCTGTGATGTGTATGGAAAAGCATGTGCTGAGTGCTGCCTTGCAAGAGACCCTTATTGTGCCTGGGATGGTTCATCTTGTTCACGTTACTTCCCCACTGCTAAGAGGTAGGGACAGTCTTGGATGGTTTGCTGTTTGTTTTAACTGATGGTCTCAATATGAGCAGAGGGCTTTGGAGATTTTTTTATGGGATGGTTAACTGGAGCCCTTTCTCCTCCAAAGAAAACATTGTTGTGGGAGTTACATGCAATATGAAGTCTTGGTCGATTTAAAGTGACCACTGCTACTTCTTGGGCTGGCTTAAAAAGCTCCTGTAAGAAAACATTCATAGAAGAGTTCTCTCTGAAATGGATTCATAACTTTATATTCATTTTTAAACAGTAAAAAGAAAAAAAAATAATTTTCTCTATCTTTAGAATCTCTACTTGCCCGAGTAAATTATTCTGCATTTTCATGAATTCTAATTAAAAATAAATATCTATAAAGTGTTTGGCCATCAACAGAAACCTTTCTGGTGATATATAACATTATTGTTATTACTCAAATGTATAACTTGCATGTGTTGATGTGTGTCCAAGTGCTACCAGATCAATGCTACCACTTTTACGCTCAATCGGCAGTGATACTGAAGGCTTTGCAATGCAAACATTAACAGAAAACCGACTCCACAGGACAAAAATACCAATTTTATAAAAAATTTACAAGTCTAGTTGCCTGATATGAAGGTTTAAAATAATATTTGCTTTGCCTAGCTTTATCTCTGAAACTCTTTCTCTAAAATACACAAGCTTGTTACTGAAAAGCTTGTCTACTGAAGTAGAAATTAGTATAACTGAATAGATAATCACTTGAAAATAGAAGCAGACACTGCTGTAGTGTTGAGATTCCTGTGATAAATTGGCAGAAATGATTAAAAAAGTGCTCACATTAAATTGGATATGCCAGACATCTTCTATTTTGGACAAAACAAGGAATTGAAAGGTTTAAATACGTAAGGGTTTATGTAGATAAAATTAATGGTAGCAAATACTAAGCTGAGAATGTCAGGACTCCAAATTCCAGGTTTAGATCAGTTGTTGAGGCAGATGAAGTGTGGTAAAGGGTAGGAAGGTGAGTTTGTGTCACAGACTTTTCAGATGGAGGGGATTAAAATTTCAAGGTTTGCACTGCAATGTATCCTTAAAAAAAAAAAAAAATTATGACAAAAATAAAAGCTGCCTGTGGAACATTGGGTTCTATTTTTTGCACCAGGAAACAGAGTTGGTCTGAAACAAGCTTTTTGTGAAATTCTTTGAAAATAATTGAAAAGGAGAAGTGGAACCCATGCCAAAAGAAGGCCCAGTCAAATTTTCTCAGCTGCATGGACTAACTTCTTATTTCTGGTGGTATCATGGCAGCTTCTCTAGAGAAGGCTTGAAGGGAGAGGGAACAATGAGGTTTTCAAGGAGAGTCTAAGAATTTGATTTGATCTGAAAGTTTTTAGGATTAGAAATCAGTATGTTTGAGTACTGCCTCTGAGTTGAAAGAGACAGTAAGGTCAGGAATCACTGAATTACTCTTTTCTGCTACTCTCCTACTTCTCTTTATCCCTGAACCTCATTCTTTCTCAGCATTCACTAGCACCCATTCCTATTCCCAGCCCATCTAAAGATCCATAGAGCACATAAACTGTCATTCATCTGCTTCCACTGATGGAAGAAATAGGGCTCTTTGTCTTTTCCTTACCTATCTCAGCAGATTGAACTCACTGTTGCCATCATGGGTAAAGGGACTAGGACCTCTTCTTACAGGGATTACAGGACAGGGTTACTGGAGCTAAACTGGATTGCACAGCTACAGAAAAACCTTGGGGTGCAGAATTTACTCTTCTTAAGGCCACTGTGAAAGAAAAAGTTAGTCCTGGGAAGCTGGGATTTGAAAAATGCATTCAGAACAAGCTGCTGTCTCCGCCACTTCCCCCCAGTTTTCCCTTAGCAGCAACAGCGGCAGAGTCAAGGTCTGTGTTACTGGGGGAGAGGATGCTCTGTTTACATGTTGCTTGCTGTACCCCCTGTCTCAAGCCAGCTTGGAATGCATCTATGATAAAATCAGAATTGCTGGGAACAGCTTAAATGTGAACATTTTCCTAATAATAAATTCTTGTAATTTTAGGCTCCAGAAATATTGGGAAAACTGAGTCCTGAGGCAATTGTACAGATGCTTTAGTAGTAGTTGCTTTTGGGGTTTTGTTTGGGGGTTTTGTTTTGGTTTGATTTTTCTTCTATTATTTTACAAGCTTTTATAAGCCTTGATTTTAATTTGCTTTTCTTTCTTTGTGTATTTTGCAAGTATAAATGACAGTCCAGAGCTCCTGTTGTGTGACCACTTCACTTTACCCCACGCAGAGGTGTTCTGGTTCATATTTCACAAATCATCATGTTGATACAATTGTGATATGTGCGACATTTTCCTGAGATTCTAACTAAACATCTCATCCAAACTTCATTAACAGTAATATGAGTTTTCCACAGACTTTTTTCCTACAAATAGTATCCTATAAATATGCCATGTTTCCAAATTTAGGAAGGAGTAGCAACATTTTATGATTCCTTATGTCTTGGGTGTGATTTTGTCGGTGGTAATGACTAATATGAAGATCTTGGAAATTATGATTGGTATATTTTTTGGATCATGTAACAATCAGCAGAAGATTCCTTCTTACTAAAGTGTGCTAAGATGTTCTAATTCATGAGTTTGAAGAAGTTTTTATTCAGGAAAATGTAAAAATTGGTCATCTCAATTTAAAAAAAAATTCAGATGAGCAAAAAAAAAAACAACCAAAAACTGTTGCTGCACTTCATGTAACCAATTTCAGGTTTAACGTTCCAGTAGTTTTCAGTGGAAAAAAAATATGGTTAAAGTCTTTCAGGCAAGAGGAGTCAGCTTAGCAGTTGTGCCTCAGTGAGAACTCTTGGCAAGTGCTGATGCTGGGCTGTTAGTGAGAGCCTGCAAATAGGGCTGGTGGAGAGAAGAGAGATGGTCTGTACGGCAGAACAATGGCTTTTAAAAATGTGGGCTGTTGTCACAAGGGAGTGACCAACAGGGCTTTTTACAAGGCTACTTGACTTTTGCATATCCGTTGCTGGATACCCTAATCTGAAATCGCAGCATTGTTCAGCAGCCTAATCCTCTTTGTTCTCCTCTAATTTTGCAAGCCCTCAGGCTTTCTCGATTCCTAAAGTGAAGTGCTCACACTTGAAACACATCTTTGTTTGCCTTGTTCTTTTCTTCTTTCTTTTTATATGAAAGCTTTTCTCTGGCTCAGTTGAATTTTGTGTCACAGCTATTTAAATAAAAATAGGAGCAGACAAAGAGAGAACAACACATGCAAAATAAAACTGTATAAAAAAGCTCTTTTCTGAAATACAACATTTTTTTTAGCACAGATCAATATGTTTTTCAAAAGAGCCGATAGAATTCAAACTGGGAAAAGAATATACTGTGTTAAAAGGACACGCAAGCAAAGGTAGAACTCAGACTCAAGCTACAAAAAATGGAATAAATGGCATTTCAAAATCTTCCTTTTGCAGGTGTCTTATTCTGTTTATTCTAAAGACAAAGCCACTTGCCACAGTTACGTAAAAGGTTTTTTCAGAAATGTTTTGGTAAAATCTGTAGTGGCTAAAATGATCTATGCATTTTAATTTAGATTTTGTAGAAAATACAGCACTTCGTCATTCTTTGAAAGCCACCCATCCTAACATTTCATCTATCTAAAAGATGCCACAATACTCAAAGTATTCTGTACTTGCAGAAAAGCTGTAGCTTCTTCATGGGTTTTGATGCATTTTAAACTGAACTATATATATTTCAATCCCTCAGCAGTCCTATATCTATGAATCAGGTAATGAATTTGTCTGTAATCAATATTGCCCACACAGTGAAAATAAACATCGTATTTTATGTAGTATATCTTTAATATTAATAATTCGTATTGAATGTTATTTTTTTATTAGTATCTCAGTGCAAGTGATTGCTGAAGACTTTACCTGTAAGGGTAAAGTCTGATCCTACAAACTGTGACAATGCACAGAATATAGTAGTAACAATATGATTTCCTTCCTAGTGTAGTTTAGATGCCCTTGTGACTTCTGTAATTGTATATGTTCCACTCATTGCTCTTCGGTCACGGCAAATGTGTGTGCTGACCACTGAGAAGGTCACTAACAGATTTCAAATATGATATTTGCAGACGTACTAGACGACAAGACATCCGAAATGGAGACCCACTTACCCACTGCTCAGACCTGCAGCATCACGGTGAGTTATAGGCACAACTGAAGTGCAACTAATTTGTATGTAATTTACAGACTCTGCATGAGTAGAGTAAGAAGCATGTGAATGATTTGTTGGTGAAATTGTCTTAAACATCTGCGAAAGATGAATATAAATACATCATTATCCCACTTTAGATAGCTTACAGTGGCCTGGATCAGACACTAAAGAGTATTTGGGTTTTTTTGTTTTGTTTTGTTTTGTTTTCCTCAAGTTAAAAGTTTTAAGCATTTTAATTTTCCTGCTTCTCTTACCTGATAATACTCTACCATGAGATTAGGCATATTATATCAGAAAAGATTTGTAACTCCTTCAGGATAGCAAGAAGTATGTACATATTGTTTTATATAGTTTGCAAATGTGTTTGTAACTACCTTGGTAAAATATGGAATGACCTTTTTGTAGGTGTCACACTAAAAGCTGTTAAGATCAGGATGTTCCTTGCAGTAGGCCTGTTCCATATGCTTTCAGCATGGGTTTTCTTGGACATATTTTGGTTTGTTTTTTTGTCAGCTGTTTCATTTTCACAGTGTATTGATCAGATTCCTTTCTGGACTTGTTTGACTGATAAACTTCTCACAGTTACTAATTTGTTGCCAAACTTTTCAGACCTTCACTCAGAAAATTAAAAATGTCCATTTTGCTGTACATGGAGGGAACACTTAGGCAATACTTCCCTCTGCTGGAAAAAAGTGAATCTTTATGATTGTAGCAGGTCTATACACACACAGAATATTCTGAGTTGAAAGGGACCTCCAAGGATCATTGAGTCCAGCTTGTAAGTGAGTGGCCCATATGGGGATCAAACCCACAACCTTGGTATTGTTAACGTTATGCTGTAACCGAGTTAATCCAAGGCTTACACCACTAGACAGATCTTTGGGATAAGGAGGTGACTGAAAATGGAGATACCTCAAAATCCTTGTGTCCTTCCAGTCCATGTAATAACAAAAATGATAAATAGTCCAAAGTTGTACTTTTGTGTCATCTATAATTCACCACCAGTACGTTTCACTAACAGTTTTCTCTCTTTCTTTCAATCATTTGAAACTCACAGCTAACATCACTATAGTTTTCTTTTTGATTGTCAGACTTAGGCCACATTACTCAGAGGGCAAAAGGGTTTGTAAAAATGCATGAATGGATTGTGATCAGTATGGGGTTGTCACATTTTGAGAACTCACAAATGTACAACTAGTTTTGATTTGAACTAGTCAATTGGCACGAGTTCAAAAATTTCTTGTTGCATCATATCAAGTAATGCATATACAGTGTAGATATTGAGGCTGAGGACATTTCCCAATAGGAAAATTTCACCAGGCACTAAATGTTGATTTTAACACCAGCAGAAGCATGTCTTAGCTTTACGATTTTACTGTCTGGACATGTTACTCATGAGTAAAAATGTGATCTGGGCTACCACATATCTGTTTATTTTATTGTTTTCTATCCGTTGCCAGCTGTGCTTTATACAACTGTAGGTTTGTTCTTTATTTTCATAGATGAAAAAAGCATTTCAAAACACTTTGGGTTTTTTTATATCTTCCAATATTTTTATAAGCATATTTGTCCGATAAAGATATGTTCTGTCCAAAGACAAGAGAGTAATACAGTTTTGCAGTAATACAGAAATGCATTTTTTTTCATTGCAACAATCATGGCACCCCTGATCTCAAGGAGCTTTGATACAGCTTTGTCAAAATAAGAAGAGCAAGTATCAGTAAGTTACAAAAAATACTGAGGGAATGTAATTCTGGATCTTAGACTTGAAGGATGCAGTCAAGATGCTTAATGAATGGTTTAGACCGGTCTTGAGATAAATTTTCTCTAAATTAATTGAGTTGTAAATCTATTACATTTTCCTATATTTACATGTCATTTACACGTGTTGTACAGGTGACTGCATGGCCTGTAAACTTCCTATATCAACTTTTTTCCTTGGTTGTGACCAGTACTTTCCTGGACAAGAGATGAAGAATTGGGTTTGCCTATAGCCAAAAATAAGCTCCAGCAATCTTTTACTACTTGTCTACACATTCACTTGCAGTAACTGCCAGTTAATTCTCCATGTGAACCAACAAAAACATAAAAAAAGAAAAATCTCACTTTTAAAGATATTGCAGAAACCAACTTTGTGATCAATGTGAAGCACTAATGTTCTTAATAGGGTCTACATAGCTCTTTGCATTGCCCTTTGGTGCAAATGTATAAGAACTAGTATAAAATGACTACACGACAACATTAGAGGGAGCTGAGGATCCTTAGCTGTACAGGTGTTTGGCCAGACATTAATGCTTAAATCTAAAAGCATGGACATGTTTGTTTCAGCTAAAGAACAAATTTTTTTTTTAAGTGTAACACACTACTACTACCAAGAAATGTTCTTTCTCTTTTATTTCTTTTATTTTTTTTTAATAACTTGTAATAGAGGAGGTACTTTTTGGAGCTGATTTATCCTAGGGAAAGTTCAAAGAATCACTCTGAGTTAAACTGTATAGTGAGATTGATTCATCTGCAAAGCAGTCTTGGTATAAGTATTTGGCCTTTCATACTTCTTTGGTTATGTAGGAAATTAAGTACTTAAAGGATATTTATCAGGGTAGTAAACTGATACTGCTGTTGGGTTCATTTTGGGAATTTCTGCTCTCAGACAGGATTTTGGGATGAATTTTGTAACCAACTTCACAACTTCTATACTTTTCTAATTCCTCCACCTGCTTTTCTGAACTTCCTAGACTTTCATTCTTCCTTATAGTCTCTTCAGTTTCTCCCTCAGTCCCAAAGCTGCACTCTGATCCTGTGATTATTTGATCACTGCTTACTTTCTTGCACTCCACGTGCTCAATATTACATGGACTTTATAGGCATTTCTGGGCCTGACTTCTGCTCCCTTAAATCATGGAAATGGAAACTGAAGGATCTCCTAAATGCTTCCTCTCTTATCTGTCACCCATACTTTATTTTCTGCAGCTGTGAAGAAATTTAAAGAGGACTTCACTCACTTTCCATGGTGTTCTCTAACACACTAGAATGTCATAGATCAGATGCAAGAAAATAGAAGTTTGAGATGGTGTCAGAGCACCCAGTTTAAAAAAAAACCCTTGTGACTAGCTTCTTAAATACTAAAGATATCCTAGGTACCTAAGTTTTTCAGCAGAAACTTCTCTATATACTTAAAAATATGCTACTCCTCTTGGGCAGTGGGACCTTTGCCAAAGAAATACCTGGTTTTGTCCTTTCTACTGACATTTAGAATCTAGACGATTATCTTCCTCGGATCTAATGAGACCAGTGTTACTTATGCTCTGCTCCTGTGTAATTCACTTGAACTAAGCTGTGTTCAGGAGAATATAGTCAGTGGTGCTGCAAGCCCCCTAATGTGTAACTTGCTAGTTAAATCCACTATTTAGTGGAAGATGAGGACCTAAAGTTCATTTAGGCTTAGAAAATTGACTTGATAGTTGTACTTACAATACAAACAGCCAAAATATTGGATTCCTGTTGTTGAAGTTGGGCCATTCTTCAACCACCATTCATGGAGCCTGGGAGAGGAATTGAAATAGAGGGTGCATCCTAGGGGTGAAATCCCTGTGTTTCCATCCTTTATTCTGGAAGCCTGTAAATCACTGTTTCATGGAGCAGTAACAGAAGTGTCCCAGTCTGTAAAAGGGGACATTTCCTACTTACTCTTTTATGCTGCAGCCCTGTACATGTTATCTATTGTGGATTCCAATTCAGATATCCAACAGCTTTGGTCTGACTGTGTGAGGATCCTTGGCTGCCTGCTCAGACATGTGAATTCTGTTCCTTAATTAAAGGAATTGAATCAGAAGAGTCAGTACATCATTCACAATGTTGAATCTGGACCCACAAGTTATCAGCCAGTCATTCGCATTTCCAATCTTTATCTTATCTCTTCTAATTATATTCAGGTAATCTCTTCACATACTTCCAGTTTCCCTGCTTCATTGACACAAATTCACCTGTGCTCCATCTCAGACCTTGTCACCAGTACCCTTGGCTGCATTCTCTTCCAGCTGTCTCACCTTTCTCTTGCTGCTTTGCTTTATAATTCTTTCTTCCATTGCTCCCTATCTTCCTGACCCCGGGCTGCACTGACATTCTTCATGGGAATGTGGTTTCTGAAAGATGTCATAAAAGTTGTTTGACTTAGTTTTTTATAGAACACCCCACTTACTTGCTTAAAAGGTCCACAATCCAGCTGAGGAAGGCAAGCAAACCCATTTCCCATTTGTTTAGTGTTAATAGGCTATTGATGTTTTCTTGTTGAAAACTGTGCAAGCCTCAGTATTCTGCCCCACATCCTTTCGCCCATCCTCTCTCAGAGCTGCAAGTCATTATTGAAAGGCGTATGATTCTGTATCAGCATAAACCAGGAGTTCAATTTTATTTTTGCCTTTGGCTCAGTCATCTAGTAAACAGCCTGTGTTCCATAAACAACATGGCCAGTATGGTAAAGGCACAGTTGGGATCAAGCAAAACTGCACAAAGGATTTCTCTCAGAGGGTTTTAAATAGACATAATTTTCCTGTTAAAACATATCAAAACTGGCTCCTTAAAGATTTCCAGTGCTAAAGTTCAAAAGTGGAAAATGGAAAGAATGGCAAAGAATGGCAAAAAGTCAGGAAACCCCATGAGATCCACACAGTGTTAAATAGCCTACCAAGCCCTTCCTCCTCACCTACTCTTCAGGATTGTTGATCAGTGGCCACTTAATTCCATAACAGCATTTTAAATAGCTAAGGTGGAAAGCTGAAACTTACAGTCTCTGTGGTATTGGAGAAGAATCAAATACCATTAAATCCTATAGCTATGTGATATTTCCAGCAAGTTGATGAATATCTTGAAACATTGTTGTTACAAAAGGAAGTAATTTATTTAACTTTCTTTTTCCTCTCCCATAATGTCTGGTTTATTAACTTCATTACATTTCCATAAATTATATCAGTATGAGAGGAAATGATTAATTGAAGATCGTTTCCTCAAAAACATTATTTCTGGTCATTAACAGCTTCAGCAAACTGCAGTGCCATGTAATCTAAACACATTATACTACTTTTAAATAGCCTCATGTTTTATTACTTTGCTCTAAAGTATTATGACCATAGAGCCCAGGAGGCATCATTGCAAACATTCTGCGACTACACCCTGAGTTTTCTCATTGCATACAGTTTGCTATTAAAAATTCTTGTCATGTCCTGGATGTTTTCCTTGATGAATAATAATGAGGTTTACAGAAAATTTCACAATTAAATTCATTAAATTCCCATATTGAGATGTTAGCAGCTGTTAGGATTTAAAATACAATTAAAAAAACCCCCCACCCCACCAAACAGTAAAAACCAAAAACCTACCAGGGATCCTTACAAAGACAGAGGTGTTGATGGAAATTTTCCAAATAGCATACTGATATGGGGACATTTTCTTTTAAGTGTTTATCTTTAAACACTTTAAGGGAGCCCAGTTTCTAAACAACAACAACAAAAAAAATGACTCAGCAATTAAGCGGGATTTTTTCAGTAATTTTAATTCTTTTCTTTTTCTTTTTTTTTTTTTTTTTCCATGTTGTACAGATAACCCAAGTGGTCACACCCTGGAGGAAAAGATTATCTATGGAGTAGAGAATAGCAGCACGTTTCTTGAGTGTAGTCCAAAATCCCAGCGTGCCGTAGTCTACTGGCAATTCCAGAAGCAAAATGACGACCGCAAAGAAGAGGTACAGTAGAAAAAAAATAAAGAGATGCAACTAATTTTCTCTATAAACTTCAATCTGAGTCCATCCCAGAATGATTTTAGTTTAGCAGAATTCCTCTATAACCTTATAATTGCCACTGTTCTTCACCATATTATCACTCTTATGACCATAAAATCCTGTAAGCTCTCAATAGGTTTTACCGATTGTTACAGCAGAAAAACATTCACATCCTCTCCTTGCTCAGACTCCCTGCAAAACATGCAAAACATGCTATCTTGTCACCTAAAACATCATGTAAAGATTTTATGAACTGGAATATCACAAAGACCTTAAAATTGCCTTTGAGAAAAAGTTTAACTGCATTCATCTAATTATACTGTTTGATTGAAGCGTAGTCTATCAGGAGCATCCTATGTACTGCATGCTCTAAGACTTTACTGCACATAAGACAGAGACAGAATGAAGAACTGAGAACTGTAGTGGACACAAGAGTATGAAAACCTGCACATTTTTTCACCAAAAGCAATATTCGTAGAGGCAGAAATACTGACCTTCCCTGTTTGCTTTACTCTAAGCTAATACTTTATTTATCTCCTTCTCTTGTCACCAACATTCTTATGTTATTAATCACCCATGTTTTCAAGTCATGTTACTATCAAACTAGGTGACACATATCTTAAGAGAAGAATCTAATCTGGTAGCTATGGAGGTCAAGCTAGGAAACAAAAACTTGGGGTTTGCTTTGAAGTATTTTTAAATAAATGTATATTTAAAGCATGTTCTAAATAGTTACTTTAGCACCTTTAATTTTTTTTGTTTTGTTTGCATAAGTAGTAAATTATTAAGAATTTATTCTTGGTGAAGAGAACAGCAAACAGCTTTGTGCCCTTTCTGTCTGCATTCACATATGAATTCAGAAAATGAAGTTACATGACATGAGTTAATTCAGAAAAATACTGTATTTTGAAAAGCTGATTTTTGAATATTAAAATTCTCAGATTTAACCCCGAATGTTTCTTTGTAAATTTTTCACTTATGCAGAATCCAATTCTATGCATAAGTCGTTTTGTAGTAAGGAACAGAGAACCTTTCCCGTAAATGGCTCTAGGTTTGACTAAAAGATACTGATAAATGTGACCTCTAATACAGCCAAATGTTTCCATGGTGACTCTGCTGATTACAGGCTAGGGTCTTCTGTAATCTTACCAGCAAGTCCATCTGACAGAGTTGATGCAGATCTTTGTTCAGCAGCAGCAAGGACTAAGGAGTAAATTCCTAATTCCCCAAAGTTTTTGCAGGACATTGGTTTTTCCAGAGTATTTGAGCCTTTCATAACTACAGATGAATGGCAAAGGGTTTTTCCATTTTTGTGGGTTTGGGAATTTTTGGCCAAGTTTTACCATTGAATGGAGCAGTACTAAGGAGCTAGTATGGTTAGAGGATAATGTGGCACATGTGTGAAAGACAACTATTGAAATTACCACTTTTTTCCAATACAGATAAAAGTGGGTGATCACATAATCCGGACAGAACAGGGCCTATTGCTACGCAGTCTTCACCGGAGAGACTCTGGTGTGTATTTCTGCCATGCTGTGGAGCACGGCTTCATGCAAACTCTGCTCAAAGTGACCCTTGAAGTCATCGATACTGATCACCTGGAAGAGCTGCTCCATAAAGAAGAAGATGGCGATGCCTCCAAGATCAAGGATGCTACCAACAGCATGACCCCCAGTCAAAAGATCTGGTACAGAGACTTCATGCAGTTAATCAACCACCCCAATCTCAACACAATGGATGAGTTCTGTGAGCAGGTTTGGAAAAGAGACCGCAAGCAGCGCCGGCAAAGGCCTGCCAATGCGCAGGTGAACACAAATAAGTGGAAGCACCTACAGGAGAATAAAAAAGGTAGGAACAGGAGGACCCATGAATTTGAGAGGGCACCACGGAGTGTCTGAGCTTCATTACCTCTAGGAACCTCATCCAAGTAGAAACTTGTATAGACAGAAAACTGGAAAAAAAATGCAATATTCATGAACTTTTTCATGGCATTATGTGGATGTTTACAAGAGTGGAAGGTTCAAACAATTTCCACTAGGTTTAAATAAAATCCATTTCTAACTTTCCTAGCAATTCCTTCCTCTCTGCTCTGATTCTAAGAACAGAAAGACCAGAGTTTCAAGGCCAATAACTCACCCGGACCTAACTTACTGCTCTAAAAGTTCTACAAGTATTCAACAGGCAAGTTTTGCTTTCTCTTTTGCTGGAGATATAAACAAAATGCTGTATTTCATGCTGTCATCTTACAGAAAAGAAAAACAGCCCCCACCTTTCATCATCAGCACTACCATTTCTAGACTTATATATAAAACTGCATGAACTCATTAAGCTGATGAACGTCTAAACACGTGATTGGACACAAGGATTTTGTTCTTGTTTTGTCTACCAGTTCTCCTGTTTATATGTGCTAGAAGAGGAAAAACAATACTGAATGAGATTGATTGTGGAAATCTGAACAACATAAGCCATCCATCATCTGGAAGAAAAAAAATGTGGAGTACACTGACCTACTACTGATGACTTCTTTCCTCTTTGATCTAAAGATGTATTTTATTAAAACTATAATTTAAAAGTACCATGAAAAATATGCAGCAAACATTAGCTCCTTTCTAAAATAGATTAGGCTTTTTGTCTTAGAAATATTGTACTTCCTAATTATTGGTTTAGAGGAAAAAAAAGACAACTTCTAATTATGAGCTGCTTTACTCTTTTGTTTGGAAAAACTTCCAGGGGAGCTAGTCACACTGCAGTTAACCTCCTCCCCTCTCAGTAATCTATATGACATATAACTTCAATGCAATTTTAAAACTAAGCTATTTTAACACGAAAGTCACTGTATAGCATGGAAGTATTCTGCATTCTGTTCTTCTAAGTATGGTATTTGAAATTATTCAACTTGTCTAATACCTTGCTATAGATTGAACCAATGAAGAGGAGAGCATTGATTTTCAGTTGTATATTTTTTTAATTAAAAAAAATACAAATAGCATTAAAATACTCTCTACTAATTACACTCTTGCTTTCTTGGTTCGTATTTGTGAATGCTAATATTTAAAAACTGTGGCTCATAAACTGTCATATATCCATGAGCAAAGCTCGTATTCAGTGTAAGGAGTTGTGTTCCCAGCTCTGTGGTAGAAATATGTCCACACTACTGATTCTCAGTGCTCCATTCTTTTGTGGGCCAGATCACCCAAATGCAAAGAAGCAGCACTAGGCCACATAAATGGTAACCTCAAAGCCCCATTTTAAGATCTGAGGGACAGTTTTATCTGTGGGTGAAATCTGCTGCAGTAGTCAATTGGTGAAGTTCAGCTTAAGATTTGTTTATACTAACAGATAATTTGGTCCTGCACTTCTGTCTTATTCTATATACAGGAGAGCAACAGGGTAAAAAAGACAATGTACTTGCACCATAAGTGTCAGTTTAGGGTTATAAGTAGTGGATTTATTCACCTCAGCACAGATGTGCCTTTGGTCCCCAGTTCTATGGTGTCCAGTTCTTTTGAGATCATCTTTCTCCAGCCTCCCATATCTTATCTTGGTAGAGTCTGTAAATGACATAATTTCAAGTAATGTCATTGTGGGGAAAATTACTAGAACAAAATCCTTAGTTTGCTAAAGGAGCTTTTATATAAATGTGTGTCTGCACTGATGACTGATCTGTTTTGTTGTTATTCACTCCAGGTTATTTAATTTATCTATTGCTACACTATCAGGTTTACAAGATACAGTATGACACAACTGCTGTGACAGCTTCTCTCACAATATGCCCAAATCTCCTTTCCTCTCACTGATTCAAGTATCGCTCTGCTTAGTGAAGTCTTGACTTCTCACCTCCGTAGCAATTGGGTTTTCACTAACAGCACAGTTGCTTTAGTCCCCTTTGAATCCTTTGCAGGGGATGAACTGGCAAGATATTTTGTCATTTAATTCTTTAGCAAAAAAATCATTGAATAGACCGGGACAAGGCTGTAGGGCCATGATTTAAGAAAGCACTTGGGAATTTAGTTTTAAAGCAACTTTAAGTCTCTCTTATGTTTAACGTGACTCTTATGAACTTTAATATGTTGTTAAATTCTCATTCTTTCATGATATGCTGAATAGGGATGGATTAAAACATATGCTATGTGCTTTTATGTACAGTAGTATTAATTTTTCAGCTCAGTTTATGATTAATTTCTGAGCATTGTTGTCAACTGAATTATTTAATCACAGAACACTCTTAAGCCTTTTATGTAGGGCTATTTTATACCATCTAGTTACTACAATCCTCTTTCTTACAAAAGGAAACAGTTTTAAAATGAACCTCAGAGAATTCAGTGGGAAAAACACAAATTGATTTCAATAGATCCTAAACTACTTTGTTTCTATCTTTACATGTTAATGGAATTGCTATGTAACTTTTTTCTCTACCATGCTCATAGCAACTGGTTCTATAGCAACTTGCTGCAAAAAAATCAAACCAAAATCAACCTCTTTTGCAATGCCTGAAGAAGAAACATCTTAAATTGAGACAGAATTCTAAAATATGTTTTTCTGTACTGAGGAGGATAATGTGTGGGAAGAAAGTACAGAAGTTGCAATACTTTTGTTATAACCTGGCACTCTGGACAATTGATATGATCAGATCTTACAAACTTCAGTCCAATCCTCACTGACATGAGTAGTCTTGTTTAGGACTTTTGTATTTGCTTATATAAAGAAGTGGTCAGAAGATCAAGCCAGAAGTGGAAATTTTTTATTTTCATGTTCATATTATGGTCAAGTTATAACAATATCTAATACTGATGTGAAATGAACTTTGTTTCAAAAAACATAGGCCTTGATGAATTAAAGTATAGAAAGATGCCCTGCAGCTTCAGTAAGATTCATATCCCATTTGTGTCATTATTATTCAAAGCACCATAAGGTTTGAGAATAAAGATTAAAACGGTATTTCTGTAAATTGTCAATAAAACCCTGTAAGCCCCTATTTGCAGACTTTAGAAAAAGTAAGTAAAAATTGTGTTTAAGCTGGAGAGAAATAAAAGATTTCATTTATAACCAGAAAAATCTATTTTGTTTTGCTGTAAGATATTCATCTGCCAGGAACAAAAATACATTGAATCTTATTCTTACTCATCTACACTTTGCACTTGCACGGATCACTGAAATGGGAATTTGTTAGATGGCACCTAAAAACCATATAATTATGTTAAACTATAACATCAAACTGAGAAAATGTGCATCTTTGCAGAACAAAGTTAAATCTTCATGACCCAATAAAGTCACTATGTAAAAAAAATTAAATTAAATGCATGTGAATGCGCATTTACTGTTCCTTTTTATGTATTATTTAGTGAATATCAATGGTATGTGTTTAATAGTTCAGTTTTTGCTACCTACACATTAGTCAAAAGAGATGTAAATATTTTTGACTAGATAAGGAGGTACAGTGTAAAGTACTGTTATCTAGAGGTACTCCATTTCGGTGTGTTCAGCAAAATACTAAAATGCAAGATTTTGCCACACAGGTGATAAGGTGGTTTATTTGCTATATCAGTGTCTAAGTTTTGCGCTTATTCTTTAAACGCATTCCTCACTGGGTAGTAAATAATTCTGCTTCTGTATTTATCACTTCAATTCATATGGGAACTAGAAAACTGGAGAGAAAAAAAATGTAATGAAACTGCTGCTGTAAATTATTTCTTTTAGCATGTATTCAGTTGTTAAATAAACATTTCTTCCAAATATTTGAAGTTTGCTGTCTTGACTGTTTACACGGAAATGTGCCCTGTAACCCTCGTGAGCATATGGAGTGCATTGTTGCCAATATAATGCTATCAATGTATATAAGCTCTGTGTATTAGGTCAGAAGGATTGCCATTTTTATTAACGGCAGAGTTTGTTTCTTTTTTGAAGACTACAAACTAATAATGGCTGAAATGAAAGGTATGAACTTACCTTCAGCCTATCTTTTGGCACAACTGTTGGGCTTTTGTGCAGATAAAGCCACACATAGGCACATCCCCACCCTCCACTCTGCCCATGAACCAAACTGTAAATCAGCCTGGTAGCCATGTGAATTTGAGAAAGTTGAGAACTTTCATTCTGTGGAATACTAATGGCTTAGGACAGCTATGCTGCTTCCTTTTGGAACTGGCTTGCACAGACAGCAAGCAGAATAAATCAGGTTCTCTCTGTTACCAACACACCCTTGTATCCTTAGGTAAACTTAGCAGCTGTTTGACAGTGCTTAGGGGCTCTATCTAAAAATAATATGCCAAGCCACTAAGCATTGTGCAAACAGCTAATAAGATAAATGCTGTTCTGGACAGCATGAAGTTTAAATACACAGACAAGAAGTGGAGAAAAGAAAGTATCGTTATTTCCATTTGGCAAATACAGAATTGGAGAAACCTCCAGCAATACTTAGTCATCACTAATCCATTCAGCTTTGCCCATGTTCCTTCCTCTAAAGCAAGAATACAGGAGTCCAGTTCAAAAAAATGTTGTAAGGATATTTTGTTGTTACTATTGTCTTCTGAAAATGAAAATAATCCCTCAGCAGCAGCCAAGAAACGCAGTGGGTTTCAAAAGATACCTGCAAATAAGGACAAAAAAATATAAGGCAGGCCATGAATCTGCTAACTGAAAAAAAAAGTAATTTTGGTTTTCTGTGTCCATTGAATGGGTTATAAATACCCACAGAGGAAGATCCTTGCTTCTGGATGACGCCAGGCTGTGTCCTTTCCTAGAATTCCCTGCAGAGCACAGCTAAACTGAGTGTCCTCTGTTACTACTGTGTACATTGCCAGTAGTGTACAATGCCTAGGGACAACCTTCATTGACACTGACTGGGAAGAAAGAAGAAACATTTGGGATTTAATACCTATCTGTTCTCACATATATATGCATAGATAGATAGATAGATACATACATTGAAACAGCCAACTTTCACTGAGGTGAAATTCTCTTTCCTCTGAAGTATTTAAGGCTCTGTGTATAATTCTAGTATGTCTCTGAATATGTTTGGCAGCTTCAGCTATAAATTGTTATAAATGTTTCCTCTGTAAAGACTGAAACACACTATTCTGTTTCCTTACAGGTCACATTCACTGAGCTCCCCATCAAAAAACCATTTAATAGGAGGAAAAGTTAAAATGTTTTTTCCAAAGCATAAAACAAAAGGTCTATTCTCCCTAGAATGCTGAATAACAGGATACAAGTAGATCAGAGTATTAGTGACCCAGCCAGCTTCTTTGCTCCCCATTAATACTCACGTGAAAGGTTGGAGGAGCTTCATAGGAAAACTGGAAGCTGTGGAGAACAGGCCTTGTTTGGGACCTTTTTGTCCTGGAGTTTATCAAAAGTTGACATTTTGGAGAACATCAGGATGATCTGAGCTAGATCCCAAAGCTCTGGTGAAGCAATATCCAAACCTTAGGTTAAGAGAGCAAACTCCCTTTCTTTCTTAGCAGTTTTTCACCCCTTCAGAAAATGGGTTTCTTCTTGCCTCAGTATTACAGAAAGGTCATTATATAGTTTCTATAGTCCTTGTTGGGGACCCCTGGTGGCCTAGCGGTTAAGATGCTGGTCTCTCAGCGCCAAGGCCGCAGGTTCGAATCCCGGTCCTG
>JAWWLV010000045.1:8104104-8121820 GCA_035041135.1 Platyrinchus mystaceus
GGCTCAGTTCAGCGCAGGCTGTGTCTCACCTAAAAAATCCATTGCGCAGGCTTGAAAGGTAAAAACACCTTTCCCCAGATCTTCGTTCGCGAAGACTGGCCACACACACATAGTCCTTGTTGAAGGCTAATATCTTCTTCAACACACATAGGGAACACCATTTCTGATGACCAGCCCTCCCTGAGCTGCTTTGTGTCCAGGCACTCCAGTCAGATTAGTATGCAGTCTGCTCTTGCCACATCTGCTAGTATGAAATCTAAAAATGTCCTGTTCTCATCCATAGGTATAAAATCAGGATTTGGTGGGCAGTAGAAAGTGTGTCTTCATTGAACTATGAGGTATAATGCAAGATGTTTGTCAGGGAGTCACAAGGGATGACAAATTCCTGGTCCAGGGGTAGTTTGGGGTCCCTGGGGTGTCAGGGCAGGACCTGGCAGCCAGAGCCTGTCTCCCACATCCAGGATGGGGTAGCTGGGGCAGCCCCAGTGCCAGGCTTCAAGCATGTCCCTCTAGATGGGGACTGAGCATCAGCCCACATGTGGGCCTGGCTTGGCATGGCCCATGGGCAGGGTTTTGTGGGACAGGAGAGGGCATCCTGTAGCCTCTCTGGGGCAAGCACTGATGGCCCCAGGGGCTGGAGTGGGGTCCCGGGCCATGGGCAGAGTGAGAGGAGCTCTAGAGTGGGCAGGGGAATTAGGATTTCCAGTCAGGTGAGCTGGAGCCTGGTGTTTGTAGCTAAGGAGGCTCAAACCATCCTTCCTGAATTATTTCCAATCAGATGAGATAATTTATCTTCCAGATTTAGTCAGTTCCCTGCCTTCTGAAAGCCTACGATAAACCAACAGTACATTAACAGCACAACTCAGTTCCAGTTTGACTGACCTAGTTTAGTTGACACTGGAAAAAAAAAAAAAAGGTAAAATGTACACCTAAACAGTTACTCAGAACTAATGTGCACGGGGTTATAACACCTTTTCTTTGAGCAGAAAAGCCCTCATGGAAATAAGTATCTAGGCCTTCTCTCCATATGTGAGCCTGCCATGTCTGCCCATGCATGACCATGTGCCACCAAGCTGCATCTGAGGCACTTGGAATGGGTTTTCAAGGATGAATCTAATTTCATGAACAGGCCAAATACATTTTCAGGCCATTCCACCTTACAGCCTGGTGTAAATTAAATCTGATAGTCTGCCCTGGGAACAAAACTCCTCTTTGCACCTCTCAACATGGGGTAACACTGCAGCCTGTATTACTTTTGTGCTTTATCCGAATATATTATATTCATTTCTCTGTGAGTTTCAGGGTCAGCTTTTCTTGTAAGTGTATTAACATGAATTATGGTTGTTTATGCAGAAGCAAATGGAAATGCATGTTTCTGCATGGGAAAAAGGATAAAGAGACTATGGTAATTCTGTTAGATCTAGTACATCAAGTAAATATCAAATATGACTTGAACTTCTCTTTTCTCACTATAGCTGGGGGCAGGACAGGAAAAGAGCAAACAAAAGAAATACAGACATTTCAGCTATGTTTTGCAATGACCAGTCCCTTAAGCCCTTTAGTTTCACATGTCACTTTTTTCTGGGTTTGTAGCACTACATAGAAAAAAATGCATTCCTATAAACCCTGCTTTCGCTGAACAATACCACATTGAATAGCTCCATAAACCAGAACAAACAGACAGACTGTGCCAGATCCTCTGAAGAAGGCTTAACTTTCCTCTTCTGTTTGTTATTTTATTATTATAGTAGGACCACTGCTGCTCTTTTCATTAGTGTTTTGTCAGCACTTTTATTCTAAAGCACAATTTTTAGGGCTTTGTAATTTTGTCTAAGGTATTTCACTACAGGTTAAAGACTTTGAATATCAGCTTTTAATCAATAAATCATTTTAAAGTACCTAAAAGAAAATTGTTAAGTTGTGGTCAAAATTCCATTTTGAAAACCAACCAAAAAATATTAAACTTTAGCTATGTCAGGTGGTTGTTTCAGTGACTGCACTGCAAAAAAATTATAGGCTGAGTAAAGCTCAGTGAGTATAACAAAAAGCTTCCTACATCACTGGACTTTGTGTCTGTTTTTTAAACATCTGTGTGTTTATCAGAGGTCCTGAATAAGACATCAACTTAAACACATTCTTATATAATTATTTGTGACTTAATCATTGTTGCTGTTCCTAAGATAAGTCTTGGAGTAGAATGTTTTCTTGCTTCATGCCTGAATCTCTTATTTTAACTTGATTTTTAATTGCTGTTTTGTATGCAGATAATGTTGGCTCAACTTTTGCCCCATTTTAACAGTTGTCTGATATCCAGTACAGAAAAAAAAAGACTGCTTGTGCTGTTTTGCATACTAGATAGTTAAGGAGAAGTGATCTGTTTTGTTCTGTGGTATTTGAAATTTAAAGGATGGAACTGATCTAGATCTGTTAGAGCACTGTAGAATTTTCCCCATATTTCTCTTTATTAATGAAATGTATGCACACACCACTCTTATAAACATGCCAGTCCTTCTAGAAATCAACAAGTTGTATTTTTTTGTCTTTAATGCTAACCAGTATACTCAACTAGATCCTCACCCAAATAAATAAAGCTGTGTGCTCCACCACTGTTTTTGTTGACTGGAATCTATCAAACAGTCAGGGCAATGAAAGGTATGAATTTCAATCCTTGTGCTATTCACTATGGCTCAAAATGTTACTTAAAAAAAAGCTAAACAGTTTGATGCCAGTGTAAAGCAATGGAATATAACAGGGCTTCAAACTATGATAAATGTTTCACATATTATACGTCTCTGTGATCTTCACTAGCTGGAGGGGGAGAAATGGCTGAATGTAGAAAAATTAAACTATTTATAGTTAAGTTCACTGTTGCATGTCAAAATAGCAGACATAATGCAGCTGAAAAATCTTTGGACACTGAGTGGAACACAGGCACACTCGGCATATAATGGTTCTTTGTCTCCTAGAAATTCTCCTGTTTGGCACGTTCACTGTGGCTCGACAATATGTTGGCAATTGTACATACTGTTTCATGACAGAAAAGCATTTCTGCAAATATTTGGAACTGTTGTTAATGCTAAGTCCTTTTTTGTAACTCTTGCATGGGGAAGAAGCTGAAACCTTAAGTTAAGGCTCCAAGGATACTTCCAGGTATGGTGCCCTTACAAATTATGGTTTGCATCTAATCTCTGTGTAAATCATGGCGAATCTTTCTACAACCACTAAAAAGGTTAAAGATGGGCTCTGGACAGAAATGAAGAATACCAGAACATAATATCTGGATGCTTTTTATTGAGAAAAAAAAAAGAAAAAAGATCAAAAATGCAGTCTCTATTCAAGTCTCACTGTCTTGTATTATTTTTGTTTTGGTTTATTTTTAAACACATTGTTTTCTATTTGTCACAAGTATGAATGTTGCTTCTATTACAGGCATTGAAAACTTCTGAGTTCCTTGCAAGCCAGTTAAAAATGAACACCACTAAGACGAGAAATGCTTATCAAGTCCATAAAATGGACTGTATAGCTGCTAAACCTTGGTTCTTAGACGAGTTGGGTCAGTTAGATTTATATAGTAGAACCAGCACATATATCACAAAGAAGAAATGTGATCTGTTGAGGGATACTTATTCATTTTCTCAAGGCAAGGCAGTGTACTATTATTTCCCCCTTAAGCTGCCTTGCCAAAGTGGAACTTAGTTTAGCAGTGCCAAGGAACTGCATCCCTCCTGTTTTATTCTAGTGACTGCTGGCAGGTAGATGATCCTGAAAGAAATCTGCCATATTTTGCCTTTGTCACTCCTTAAAGTCAGCATTTTAACCCTAGTAAATGTAAGAAGTGGTTACAATTACTGATAACCTCTAAAGACCTAGTTTTGTATTTGAAGGATAAAGGGGTACATGCATGTGCACTGAGCTCTTCTAGTTCATCTGAGTATTACAGGCATAATAACTGCTAAAAATCAGGAAAGTTCTTGGAAATGAGTGAAATCTGCTTCCATCGTAGCTCTTGGAAGTTCCACCATTATCTTTAATGCAATGGGATCAAGCCAGGATTTGTATTTCCTGACAAGAGTCACTAAAAGCAATGGCTTGGGGCATTCAGGCCTGTATGGAAACCAGTTTTGGTAGTGACTGAATAGAAAGGGGTGCAGAAACAGTACTGCATTTCTAGTATCATCAAGCTGCTGTAGTTAGGACATGTTTTAGCCCTGATTTTGCATTTGAATTTTAGTTTGAACAGCTAGAAATAAAAAAAAAAAATCTCCCTACTTGTTTTACGTAAAAGTTTACATTTCTCTTCTCACTCTGGAATTAGTGTCAGTCTGTGGTCACTTGGAAAGGTGACTGACAACACTTTCAACACCAGACAATGACTCCCCAGATCTCTGCAGAAGATCTTGATATTTAAAATATACTTGCAGAAGAAAACTAAATAGAACTGTCAGTTTTTCATATAAACACCTCTAGGGAGTATAAACTTCTAGTATTACCAAAAAGGATATTTTCACATCATAAAAAGAGCTCAGTCTGAATTTTAAGCCACCTGTTTCAAGTCGGAGTTTTCTTTTTTCAGCATCTTTCCTGAAATGATGCTTTATAAGAATGAATTAATATAGAAACTACAATACTGGTCTAAAAAAGTGATGTGTGTCATACAGTTCCATGTTTCAGAAAAGAAGTACCAGCTGCCTCAGATGTAGGTTTAAACTGTTCATCAATCAGCAGCAATGAGATAAGCTGCTCATAGAGCAACCTTTTTTCTAGTGCTCCTTTCTTAGAAGATACTTTATGATTTAAGTTTTCAAAGACAGTTTTCTCTCTATTTTCTCAAGGAATGTGGAAATGTAGATTGTTTGGATGCATTCAGGGCTGTTCATTCAGTTAGACTTAAACATCATCATGACAGAGCTTTGAGAGGCTGAAATAAATCTTCAACACATTTATTAGCTTGCAGGTTATTACCAAATGTATTGTAAACGAAGGTTTCCTTACGCTGGACTGTGTATCCTTCTGGATAATTTCTTCATGGTAAATTTCTGTATTATTTTTGTGAAGTTTGTGTGTCTTTATTTATTTGTTTCATCAGATAAATGGTGGTTTAGATTGTATATTAGAAAAAAAGTCTCCACTGAATGGGTTGTCAAGCTTCACAGGGAAGTGGCTGAGTCACTATCTCTGAAGGTATTTAAAAGATGTGTAAATATGGTGATTAGAGACATGGTTTAGTGCTGGACTTGGAAAGGTTTGTTTTACAGTTGGGCTTGACAGTATTACAGGCCTTTTCCAACCTAAATTATTCTATGATTCTAGGTATTCTAAATTGTAATCCTTTTCCGTTAGGGCCCAAATTTTCTGATCCATTTTTTTTGCCTGTTTCTAGTTGCTATTTTGTTCTTACACTGTTCCTATTTACAGATAAGAAACAGGTTTCCCCAAATATGGCATGGAATAGTACTCTTTCACAGTGTGTAGCTGAGACAGCATCAGTAAATAACTCTACTCTCATAAGGAACTTATTTTCTTATGAAACTGTAATTTTGCAGATCCAGGAATTGGATTAACTTCTGATAACATCTAAGATAGACAGTTTTTAATCTGAATCAATTTTGAGACTTTTTAATTGATTTTGGATAATTAATTTTTGAGAGTTTTTGATTGACCTTGAAGAGCAGGTTTAATACCCTTTTAAGGAGATCTGTGTGCCAGAGAAACCATCTTGCCCAGCTACCTGTCTGAAACACTGGTCAAAAGTAAATGTGCACGTAAGACTATAACAAAAAACAAAATAATCTCCTAGCTTTCAACAGGGTGCAGCCCAGGACCCTTGGTAGTTTCTATGCACTTGTATCAATGCAATCCTCTGGTCCACAAACCAGTTCAAACTCCTTTAAATCCATAAAAAATTCACCATCTGCAATAATTTTTTGGTAAGTGGTTGCACATCTTTAACCTATGTTGTGAATGATGATACATTATTTTACATTCTCTGAACTTGATATAAATTCGTATAATGGCCCCCCCTTTAGTTTTACTGGGACAATCCTAGAGTAATCAGTCTATAGTCACCCTCTATTTGCCTCTTTTAAGTAATTACATTAGAAGATTCCCTTAGAAATTTTTTTCTACCACACACATAGTAGTTCCTAAATTTAAATGCTTCTGAAGTTTGCTTATTGCAGTCTGTTTCTCTGATATTCTCCATGTAATTCTGCTTAGGTTAAATGATAATTTTATTTCTTTATTTATTAAAATTAATAACAATTGCTGTAGTTTAACAACTGTTCTACTTCAAACTGAATAATCTGATTCTTTAGTATAAGACCCTAATGTACACACTGTGTCTTTACATTGAGAAGTATTTTGCAAGTAAACAGATAAATATAAATATCAGATATTAAAAAGTCAGTGGTGCCTAGAGGTATTTAGAAGTGCTATGTAGTATTCAATACTAGTTTTTATTTACTGCTGTATATTTTAAGATCATAAAAAATTATGATTAACAATATTTAATCATAAAATACACGAATAAGAAGATGACCTGTATCAAAATTGTGATTACAGCCTAAAGAAAGAAAGAGTAGGTTAATGCTATAGTCAGTTGGGAAGAAACACCAGACAGTACTAAGAAACTACTGATTAGTCTAATAAGCAATTGCTTTAGTACAACAACTATCCAGCTATTGCTGAGCATTGTATTGTGAAATGAGGAATATGCCAAAGACATTTTCACTGAAGACTCTGAGAAAACCAATTGCACAGCTGAAACTCTGTAGAACAATGCAAAAAATAGGATTATACTTTTTCTCTCATTATCCATTTTATTTTTATAAGCATGATGGGAAACCAATTATGATGACAGCTGCGATAAGTCTTCTTTAAAAATGGTACTGATTATGCCTTGTTTCAGATTCCCCATATGAGGAATAACTAGAAAGAAAAATAAACCTGATTCTACTTGCACAGTACAGCCTAGTGTCTTCCTAATTCACTCTAACAGCTCTCTAAAAACAACTGAATTCAGTGAATAATCAAATTAAAACTAAATTTATAAGTAAAAACTTTGTTTCTAGAAACAAGATTTACATGCCTAGAAGAATTAGGATTATTTTATGTTGCTTATTATATGCATTGCTCTTCTTACATTAGTAACTTTCAAAATACATTGTTTTGCTCATGAACTTCTTTGTCTTCCGTGATGGGGGTGAAGGTTGCAGTAGATGTCAGTGTATATATGTGAACATTTAGCACATTGCCCACAATCAGAATTCAGAATTGGAGTGAAATAAGAGATGATTGAAAGAGGAAAGACATCTGTATATATTTGAAACCACAGTGATTATTTATCTTGGCATTTGTTCATTACTAGTAGATTAAAAGTACCTTTTCCATAAAAAGTTAAATTATTTTTTAAACAAAACTGAAGAGTTATTTAGTAGATCCTTATCAAACTTCAACCTTTTAAATGTATTATAGAGACAGTCAAAACGCCTTCAATATTTTATTAAAAAGCATGTGTGTTTTTCTTTATCTTCTTTTATGAATGGTCTTTCATTTCATGAGCTCATTTTAATATTACAAGAAATGGCACCGGTCTTTGAAGGGTAAGAGTAATCAATGGAAAAATCACTTAAAAATTTGGATTTCTCCTAGAAATCTTCTTGATAAGTATTATTTTCCTCAAACAGGTTGTGGCTTAGAGTTATCACATCTTGACAGAGTTAACAGATCTGAATGTTTATTAAGTATAAAAATTCATAAAAAATTTTTCAGACATATAATCAGAATGTGTCTTGATCTATAAGGGCACTTAGATACCCTGGTCCATCATGTCTTCATTAACAAATTTCTTTCTTCCTCATGACACATGTAGGAAACAGTGCTCTCATTCCTCTAGAGCTGAGAACTCGGGCCAAGGATAAACAGAGTGGCTGGGTAACATTGCCTGAGTTCCTCAATCAGAAAATGAACTCAGCTTTTCCAAGTCTGAAACCACAAGACTGTCTGCCCTTCCTAAATAAATGGGTTTGCATTATGCATTTCCACATGCTTTGTGTTTGCACTACCCCAGAATCATTCACAAAATAACCTAATCATCTACAAAATAACCTAAATTCCTTACCACAATTTCTGTTTGATATGAAACTGTTTTTTTTCTTTCTGTATATAATATAGCCTTTCAATCTATTTTTTTTTCATATTCTCACTCATTTTAAAACATATCTTGTTCCATAGCAGAGATTATATGTGGTATGGTCCCAAGCCAGCTCTGTTTAAACTGCACAGTGTCTTTCAAACATATGAAATATATTTGATCAACTATCTGTGAAATATGATTTTTCCATATGGCTTAGTTTTCACATAAGGGAGTTTAGTGTTTCTATGGAGAACATAATATGCTCAGACATTTATAATAGGTAAAGAGTTGCAAACCACAGAGTGGGAGAAACAGGTGTCCAGCTGGATTTTCACATAGGAAGGTCTTGAAGGTCACCGATGGTGATGAGGTCTCAGAGATTCCCAAATCCTCATAAAGCTATTCCTTCCTTTCCCAATACACTAATCTCCTACTGCTCTTGATAATCCAGTGACTCAGGAAAAAAGGCCAGTTTTTTTTTCCTTTTGTTTGTCAGAAGCAGACTAAATAACAACAATTTTCTGAATTACCATTTATTAGGGTAGAACAAGAGCATTCCCAAAGGTCACTACCCATAAGAATATTCATTCATTGATGTATAAGTATTTGTCTTCCTGCTGTCCGACTAGAATCTCCAGAGAACAAAAGCATAATGGTAGTAAAATTTACTGCCAGGTATGACTTTCCCCACTGTCCTAAAATGGAAGCACAGACAATTTGATACCCCTGTCCAGCAGAGAACTGAGTGATGTCAGCCCATCCTAAAGGGAATACTTGATGGTCACTTCCTTCGGCTTTCCATTTCCCTCAAAGAGATGGCTTCCATCCAGATGAGTTGGTTGATCTCTGTCAGTTGTGTTTTATGCTCTCTCACCTTTCCTTCTGTTTTTATAATTCAGCTTTGGTTACGATTCACAAGAAGGTTTTGCTTGGTGTTTTCTTCTACCTGTTCTCTTTATAAATTATCCTTCACCCCCTGATGTCCTCAGCTACCTTCAATTGAGGATTGTTCCCACAATAGAGAATGCAAACACTTCAGGGAATTGTCTGAGGGAAAAGAACCTAGAAACAAACAATATAACCTTGTTTGATCATTTTACTACTGCTATTTCTCATTCTCAGTGCAGAAGACTTGGAACAACTTGTGAAGAGCAATGAATATTAAAGCTACTACATTAATTGAGCACTGTAAATATTACTGCTTTTTTTGGGGTTCATAGAGGTAATATATTAAGAACACTATACAGATGCACAACAGTTTTCAGATAGCCCCCTCAGTTAGTAGCATAGTCATTTGGCAGGCTTTGATGTTTCAGATTTAGCCTTTGGTAAATCTGCATCTGTTTTTTCGAAGCAAAAATTGGCCGAGAGGAGGAAGAGTGAATATACTTTGTCACATATAATCAGAAAACCAACATCCTTTCAGAATTATTGTCCTTTGAAAGGAAGATGAGCAGATAACCCACATCTCAAATCAATTGGGATGTGAGAAATCACAGACAGGGACACTGCTGGAGAAGAGGGAGCAGATCCAGGATGTAAGAAACAGAAAGATACTGCAGTATCTCATGCATGCAATTCACACTGTGTCTCATGTTAAGTTCTGCTGTTAAGCAGCTCTAAATGGCCACAAATGAAAGTACAGCATCAGGTTAAAAAGTACTTTCAACCTCAAACCAGAAAAGAGCTGAAGTGGAACAGATTGGCCACCAGATCCCTGTAAGGGAGAAAGGTGAGCTGATGAGGGTCTTTGTTTTGTGTTAGTAGGACTCAAGAAAGATGTGCAGGAAGGTATTTTCTGTTTCAGAATAGTTATTAATTTCCATATTTTGTTACAGGGTAAGTATAGCAACTGCCTTTCACTTATTATAACAATAAATTACAGATAAATTGGTTCACTTAGTTAAACAGGGTAAACAATCATAAATTCTACCACATAAAGCATGGAGGTACATGCCTTTGCCCCCAAAAATGGCTTATTAATTACATCCTATGTTATTAACACTAGTTTTTCTTAAGTTTGTGGGAATCAATGAAAAATCAAAGAATAGAAGAGCAGAAAAAGTAAAAGAAGAAAAAGCATTTTAAAAATAAACATTCAGAATGCAATGCTGAGAAATCTTATGAGAAACACTGAATGCTTTCAGTGTTACCTGTGTTACTGTTTCTAACCATTTGACTCTTATTTTGTTGTGGAAAACAAATTTTTGTACATTCTTTGTAAATAATAATTACATTTGAAGAGAAAAAGAAAAGGAAAAAAATAAAAGGAAAGTAAAAGAAAATAAAATTAAGAAAAGGGTAGCAGTGTCATTCTATCTCCTTCAAATTCTTCCTGCAAACAGAAAACAGCCATGGATTTTGTTAAATACTTGAAACAGGAGGGACAAAGTAGTGATTTTGTCTGTGTTGGTCACTGTGGTTGCTATTGCTACTTGAACAGGACACATAAAACACGCTGGTTGTATTACTGCTGGATGACCCTGAAGGCATGTGGCACAACATGATGCCTTGTACACACCTGAGATCACTTCACTCAGGCAGGACACAACCAAATTGCATATTGGGAATGGCATCTTCCTTCCCCTAATCTGTTCTGATAAGGATGGAGAGTCCTAGTTAACATGGGCCAAAGCTGACCTTTGTTAAAAAGAGAAAACTAAAGGCTGAACTTCGATGCAAGTGGTTAGTTGGCTTCACAGGTCCCAGGCATTACAGAGCTTTAACTTTTAATAACTAACACTTCCCAAAATGGAAATGTTATATTCTGCTGGATAGTCATTGTCTTGTAAACACATTTTATTATGTAAGAAAAACAAAACCAAAGGTCCTAACTACTACTAATAAAATCTTTTTATAAATGTTCTTGTTTTTACTCAGTTATTTGTCCTATATAGTCATCATCACTGCCCTGAAGGGGTATGTTATTTACTGACAACTTAAAGAGCATTCTAACTATGTTTGTAACTATCTCGATGAAAAAGTTGTCCCCAGTCACTGCCAAACCTTCTGTTTTTCTTCAGCTTGACCCAGCTGCTCTTTACAGCAATCTAGGGTATTAAAGGTGGAAAGAGAGTTTCCGAAAGAGTTTATCCACTATCTTATTTATAAATAGAAGGTTTACGACAAGGCAATGACACATAAGACCTGATGAGACTTTTTTTTTTTAGCCTTAGGCAGCCTGCAGGGTGGATGATAGATTTGGCTCTTCAGCTACAGTGTTCATGAAGTCTATCAACAAAGTCGCTAAGGTTATGGACATCTTTCACCAGGCATGACAGGCATGAGCCTAAAACAGTGACAGTGACTCAGATTTCCTTTAGCACTTCTTGTACACCTTACTTTCTGGTGTGCTGAATACTTGGAAGGAAGTTGGTATGTGTTTTGGCTGTGTCTCAGTGGATGGTTGTTGCTGTCTGGGGTTGTATTTCAGAATGCGGTAACAGCTCTTAAAGAAGTGTATTTTTGTACTCACTAATGCAGAGTTAGGCTCCAGGGTGGCTTGTGTTCAGATTGCATTGATAAAGTGAGAGAGGATTGTTTGCTCTCAGTCTCAGCTGTGCTGAAGCGTTGTAGTGACTTGTTGTGGAGGATTTTATCTTCATCTGACTGTGTTTTCTACTGAGGCTCCCTCTGGAGCAACAGAAGTGATAGCTGCATATTCTACAGGCAAATCCAAAGCTCTTGAGAGGCAGCCACCTGGTCAGGCTTGAAGTTTTGAACATGTTACATCTGCAGCACAGTACAATACTTTACCATGTGCAAAACAAATGTACAGGAACAGAAAACCAGCAAGTATCACGGAAATATGCAGCATGATTTGGATAGAAACATTCAGATCTTGACATCTTCATAAAATATGTGAAAAGGGAAATAGTCCTCACACTGTGGCTTTAGACATCCAATTTAGGTGACTAAACGATACCCTAGGCACTCTTCTCCACTCAGCAGAGCTCCCGGTCACCAGTTCACCCCTCCAAGCACCTCATCTGCATAGTTCAGCTGAAGTGGTGTGAATTCTTTACCTTGTCTCAGACCCTTTCCCTATATGAGAGCTATGAGATATGGGGTATTGAATGTTTTTAATATTGAAGTGTCTCTTTCCCAGTAATAGACATTTCATTTTACAGACCTACATGCTTGTGTAGCGCACACACATTATTTTGTGGAAACATTATTTTGCTAAGAACCATCCTTCTGTGGCAGAGGGTTGCCATGAAGTGGAAAAAGTATGCATGCAGTATTTTCTTAGACTTCATGCATATAGACTGAGGCTTGGTTACCTGCATGTCAGTTCATTCTTTGATGCAGGTTCTCCTTTACTTGACACAGTAGACAATGATGTTTTTGTAGCAAGACCTTTTCAGAGGTTCATAAAAAAGCAGGGGCAGTTTTGGTTGTTTTTTTTCATGAGCTTGCCTTTCTGTGTGTGCCTTTCTTGTTATGTGGGTATCAGCTCTGGAATTACCACCAGTACCAAAACATCTAATGAATTTCCTTTACATGCCACACACAAACAAAGGTGGGTCAAGTACTCATTCACAAGCAGATTATTTGTTTCTTCAGTGGGAAATGGATGTGGAGACAAGTCAGCAGTCTCCTTATTAATCCTCACTGATTAAGCAATCCTTGCTCTCTTGTTAAAATGTTGTTCTGTTAAGCTTTAAATAGCAATGTCAGGCCACACAGCAACTCACAGAAATCTTTATTGACCATGGATTTGTTCTAGTAGTTCACAGAGATGAGAGGGTTTTGGGACAGGCTCTACTTCCTCAGGGCTGAAATGCCAAGCACCAAAAGGTCAGCAGACAGCAGCCTGGTAAATCACAGAGAGTGATAATATTGCTACTTACAGGGTGACAGACACAACAGGGAAAGCTTCTGTGCCAGCTGGAGGAAGCAGGTCATGGAGGAGCAATATCTTGGCCTTTGGCAGGGTCATGGCAGGGGAAAGCAAATAGGGAGGGGTAACTGAATCCACCATGTGTCCAAGGCAGTAGAGATGAGATTTCTTCAGCTATAATCTTGCTGACAAGCTGAGAACTGTACCAAGATCACATTTGTTACTGGGACACCTGGATCCTACAAAGATTTGCATTTTTAGTATGTTTACCTACTCTGACCTACCCTTTGCTTCCATTTATCCATCTGGAGAAAATCATCTCACAGAAGCATGAACAAATATAACTATTGTAGAAGCAGTAGATTATTATTGTTTCAAAATGTGTATTTCTGGTACAAAGGATTCAATATCAAACTTAGAAGGTAAAATTCCACATTGATGTCAGCAATTTGTGACTAAGAGAGTGATAGGATATGTGGCATATTGGCAAAACTCTCCAGTATTTTAAGGAGAAAGTGGAATTGTAAAGGGAACTTTTGGTCAGCTTTTTTCAAGAAGTCTGGAGAACTTATTCCCACCTGGGGGAACTTGGTCCTACCAACTAATTTGGAGAACAGGAAAAAGGAAATTGCACACTGGCGGGGTTTACGGTAGACAACGGAGCAATCTCCTTATTGCTTAAACATGCAAGCTGGATACTTTTGACTCTACCTCTCTTTTGTTGTGGCACATCCTCCCTCCCCAAAAAAGCTGAATAAACATGAAAGATCAGCGGATGTATTACGTTTTACACAACGGAGTGCAGCTTTATAGGGCTTTGTTGCACCTTGAAAAGATTAAGAGCACCTGCACGTGAAGAGTCTCCATCCCTCTGAACAATCAGGCAAAGGCACCTCTGTCACAGGGCACAGGCCAGGGACATGCTTGGGCTGCAGGTTTAGCTAAGGGTGGTTCCTCTGATTTGTAAGGAGCAAGGCTGCCATCCAGTGGCTCTTCTCAAGTACAAAACTGAATCGAACAGCAACAGGTTTGGAGAAAGTTCATGTTCTCTTGATTTAAACAGGGATCTGTGGATCTGCTAATTTCTTTTTTTGTTTTGATCTTTAACATAGATAACACACTAGCTGCAAACTGCACTGAGAAAAGAAAGGTTATGAGCTTACTTTAAATCATCACTAGCTTTTGTTCTTCTTGACTTGGATTTTATATGTATAACTTGATAATAATTCTGCCTACATGAAGCTGAATATAAGTACAAAATCATTTCTAAAAAATGCCTCCTAGTGAAGTAATAATGTTCTGTAATGTATGCATCACATTTAAAATGAAAGACACATTTATAAGCTTAGTTCAAAGCTTGTAAGAATAATTTCATTCTTCAACAGGCCCTCTTTGAATATAAAGGAAATTTGAAATTATACAATCTGGAGGAAAATTATCATGCATATTACATACACTCATCTCTGGGGACTGACAGATCCACAGGTAGCATTAGAAGGAAATTTCCTGATGTTTATCCCCTTGCAGATCCCACTCAAACATAAAAGTTTTTATCTACTGAAAAGCTGAAGCTCAGGCTGCTGAATAAGGCAGAAGGATAATCTGCTCCTGAGGCAAATCATATAAATTCCCTTTGCCTCCATTTCCCTCTGTCTAAACCAGGGATAATGCTGGTCTAGCTTGCAGGCAAGATGTGAGATTCAATACACTATGAATTACAAAGGATTTCAAGCTCTTCAGAAACAAGAGAGTATTTGTGTACTTCTTAATACTGTTTATACAAGACAAAAATCTATCAAAGGCTTGAAGGAGGCTGCATTGCCCAACTTCTTCCACTCTGCCTCTCAGCAGCTACTACTGCTTAGCAGACCCCCTGGCTCCCAGGGCACCAATGAAGATGGGGGTCTGTCCTCTCTAAGTGTTATTATTAACTTCAAGTGCTCTTGTTTCAATAAACTCGCTAACAAGAATGAATCAATCTGTTTAGTTTAATCAAAAGAAAACAAAGACATACTTTCACCACAGTTCAGGGGCTTTTTATTGGGAGACAGAACTCAGCTAATGAAGAGCTCTGGACCACAGTCTGCAAAGTTATAGTAACATTCTGTACTAAGATGAAATGGGATAAATTCAGATGCAAACAAGGGCATGAATGCAAACAGTAAGAATGCTTAAGAAGAAGGTTAGCTGGAATTGTGGTACATTCAGAGTCAGGACAGATGCTTAAACCAAATGTAGATATGTATTCCTGAAATCATTAATGTGGAACATCAATTTACTGGTACAAAGAAGTCTGATAACCTCTTTTACCCCACAGATCTAACAAGACTATCACAAGGCTTTCTCTGACCTTAAGATCTGTTAATATAGGGAATAGTTTATGAAAATTGATTTGCTGTTAGAAATACTTGCTAGGATTAGCAGAAATTGTTACTGGTGATGGAAGAAGAAAAACATTAGGAGTAAGAAAAAACAGGAATACAATCTAAGGAACAGCTGCTCATTTTTATAGGGAATTAATAAAATGTTCACAAATGTGTCATATGTGAAATGTCAAAATATTTCAAGCAGTGGTATATTTTGTAACATAATTAAGATTGGGAAAAAAAGTAACTCCTAAAAATGTTTTGGTTGTTTTTTTTTTTCTTTTGTCTTTTTTATTTCCTGTAGAGACCACAGAGCTTCTTGACATACGTTTTTTCTTCAGACAAAGGAGTGACATTAAAGCCTGCAGCATTTTCTGTTTATGGTGAGCAACACTCCTCTCCCAGCTCCTCCCTCTTTTGTCCCAACCCTTCAGATGGAAGAATCATATTAGAGAGTGAATACTAGCTGAAATGAATGCTATTTTTGATTTCAGGTTATTGGGAAGACAGGTACTTTTTCTAGGTTTTGGTTGATTTGAGCGAATTAAACTTGCTTCTCTTTGGACATGTAAAAATCAGATATTTACATATGAGGCTGTTACCCCCTAAGGTGGATCATCTCCTTTTTCTAACACACTTTTTCTAAGATGAGATGAACTGCCCTCTGGAAGTTCATATTTCTCTCCTTTGAGTATGTGAAGAGCCTATCATGACTAGATCAGTTTTAGATTTCTAACTTTGAGATGCCTAAATTGGAAAAATGAATTTTCCTTCTGTTTCCAGCAAATCTAAACTAGAACCCCCTAGGATGAGCAGAAGTCTTTCTCTTTACTCAAGTTTCATGATGGTTTGTTAAAATTTTAGCCTTTTTTTATTTAAATCCATTTACAACCCTTATAAATGGTTTAAAAAAAATATGTTACACTTATTAAACATAAAAAAGGCAAGAAAAGCATTTTACCTCTTGTCAGTCACTAACATAAAAATATAATCGATTTCACTTATAATGGTAATCATACTAAAGAACTTGAGTTCATTCAAAGAGAGGGTTTCCAAAAGACTCTCATTTGTAGGAAAATTTAAGCCAGAATAATGAAGCAGCTAATCTGAAGTTTACTACTAAACAATTGCTTAAAAGAATTGCTGTACAATCAGAAATTAATACCTGTTTCACAGGTCAGACATAAAGTACCTATGTAAGTTGTCAAATACCAACACTGCTCTAATTTTGAAATGTAACTTCTATCCTTAAATACAAAATTGTCTCTAATAACATTCTCTTCTGCATATTTCATTGGTCATGGCTACAATCACATTGCAGTTCCCTAAAATAAACAAGCTATTCGAAATATGTCACTGCAAAATTATAAGCTTTATTTAGAAAATATTTCCACAGACGCTCTCTATACTAATAACAACAAAAAATATTTAAATAAAATCTTTTAAAATAAAAAGATTTTTAAAAAAATTACAAGAACAAAAATCTAAACCAAACCAAAAAAAAGTCCACAATTAATTGTGACCTCTGCACGGTAAGGGAGGTGCAAATGGCCTTCTTTACAAGAAGACCAAGATGACAATAATGATATTATTTTCTTCTAATATTTCATGAATTGTCAAGCATATCTGTCTCTTCCAGCTGGGCTACAGAAACTATAATGTGCACCTGAATAAGGACAGCAGACCCTGGTTTAACAGTGTGCCAAGTTTCAGCTGCCTCATGGAAGATTTTCAGATCTTTGCAATGAGAAAAACTTAACAGATGCAGTCACACTTACTTAGATAATTTTTATTTTGCACTGTTTTTTTCCTTAGTGCCCCATGACTTCTGTCTGTAACATGGGATAGTCTCAGATGGAAATTATTGTAGCGAGCAAGAATACCCTCTAGTGGTAATCCATAGCCACAGTTAGCTTTTTTCCCATTAAGCTTTATTTCTCAACTTGTCACTAGGGAACCTTTTGTTGTTTAGAGGTACAGAGGTACCACATCTTAGCTGTCTAAACTCTTACAACAGCCTCTGCCTCTGTGATGCCTCACATCGAGGGCTATGTCTAATGCACATGGCACAGCACTATGAAATCTACGAGCTATCATCTTCCCTGGATATGCCTTCTAACTAGGATCATGAAGCAAAGGATGCCCTGTGACCTATCCTCCTATAGCTGGGAAGAATACTACTGCCTAGCAGCATTCTGCATTCAGAAGAAGCCCTCTAAGAGGTTCCTGTCCCTTTTGCAACCTACAACTATGCCTTTTTATCCACTATATGACCTAGTATCACAGTTTCTTGCCCCATGACATGACCTATTACAGGAAAGTTTCTACACTAGAAAATTAGGTGTTGAAGACATCTTAGATCATTGCTGGTCA
>JAWWLV010000045.1:8125989-8154069 GCA_035041135.1 Platyrinchus mystaceus
ATTTTGGGGGTTTCTGGGGTTACAAATATATAATAGTCTCACTGTATATATCTGTTTTATATGTAAAATATATATATATATTTTTGCTATAGTCTTCGGCTGCTTGTTTTTTGTTTTTTTTTTTTTGTTTGTTTGGGGTTTTTTTGTTTTTTTTGTTTGTTTGGTTGGTTTTTTTTTGTTTGTTTGTTTGTTTTTTTTTTTTTAACTCCCCTCTTCCCTCTCTGGGAAGCAGGTCCTGTTGTCAAGTTTCAGAGACTTGGCGGGAAGCCAGCTTCAAACTTGTACAGCGTCTTTCACTATCCTTATCTATATTCTATCACTATCATTATCAGGTTATTAGTATGTAACAAAACCAGAAATAAGTACATGGAAACCGCTGAAAGATTAGTGTGGAGTCAGCCTCAAATTTTGAATTCATTTCCAAGCTATGCATGGCCTTTCTATGTAAATGTGAGCAAATCCTAAGATCTGACCTTTCTTTTCTATTTGGAAATGAGGAATATAATATTTTCTATTAGCACAAGGTCATCACAACATTCCCATGCAGAAATCCAGTAATTTTTGGGACAGCACAAACACTTCTATGGCCACTCACTGACAGGTTTTATGATGTCTGTTCTGTGACAGTTCAGTTTTTGAAGAAAAGAAAAAAATGTTAAAGCAGTATACTATGGCTAATAAAAACAAGTGTGACAGTTTTAATCCCCTTTTAATTTTGTTGTGTAAGCACACAACAAAAACAAAATAGTGCAATTTGATCAATCATGCAATGAAAATGAGTTAACCAAAGTTACTAGATGTTTTGTTGCCATAGGCTAAGAACACAATGGCACCAATTCAGTGCATGCTCAGAAACTTGTTGAACACTGGGAATTTGAACATGTGTCTGAGCCTTCTGTGCAATTATTTTGTATCTCACATTGCTGATTGATTCTGACTAAGCAGTTTTCATTTCTGTTATTTGTCATGTGCAGCAGTATGTGTTCATTTTTCTGTGTTTTCTATGCTACATTCCTTATTCCTCAGACTTGTTTTCTACATTCAAGGTCCACACTGCCCTTTTTAAAATTTGTGGTTTTTAACAATGTGTTCACCCCACAAAAGAAGTCCACCTCTTACATAGCCAAATTGGAAAAGATCCCGGAATAAAGAAAATATTAAATAGAGCAGAAAAAAAGTCACCATATGGATGCTATTGGTGCAGAAGGAAAGTAGCCTACTGCACTACAGAAATTCCCACTCGGAAGAGATACAAGGAAGTAGTGTTTGTTTAGTTCACACTGTTGCCAGTGTAAAGGACTGTCATGACCTGTTAAGTAAACCCAGGAGGTGGAAGGATTGTCTCATAAAGGGAAACAAAAATATCGTAAATTCAGTTTTCATTGTGACCAAATGTGCATGAAGAATGTATTAAAAATTTAGAGAAGACCTCTCAGTGCTACCATATGGGAAAGTATGCAATCAGCCCAAGATCCAGCTAACTCAAGGTTATGAGGCACCTCTAGTGACAGACGTCCTCAATCTAGAAAGAATTGTAGAGTCAACAGCTGGTGTGAAGGCAAAAATCGTATCATTTTGGACTGGAAGAGAAACATGTATGTTTAAAAAACAATTAGCCATAATTAACTGCCATCTGACTAGCCACCATTAATTATATTTTAATAATACTGGTACATTTGCATCTCTGTGGGGATCACATGGAAATCATATAGGTTCCATATTGAATTTCCTAGTGAAATACGTAATGATCTCTGAAAAATCACAGTAAATTGCATTTTTGAGGTATAACATCAGGTCTGTAAGAAGGTGGAGGAATGAATAAGGTATGAATCCATGAAGATGACAGAATCTGTACTGCAGAGAGGAAAGAGCCTGAACTTTCATTTAAAAAAATGGGAAAGAAAATCATCCAGAGAAAAGAAGAGAGATCAGAACAGCCTGTGAAGCTGACAGTTGAAGAAGGAAGACTTAATCTTTGTCTTCATTTACCCGGGAGATTAATTTACAGTAGATTTAGCTCATCATCATATGAATCAAAAACCCCTACCTTTGAACAAAATATTATATTGATCAAGAACACAGACTGCTGAAAGATTATGCAGGAACTAATTAATATCTAACACCAAACCCTGAAAAAGTGTATTTTCTCTGAGATGCTGATTTTTAAAGCTCAATAGCTTTTTTGTTCTTTATTCCATTCCTTTGCTTTCTGAAACACAGCCAGGGTGGGGATGTTTTGATAATGAAAGATGAAAAAGGGAAGAAACATGGTAACCTGTGGCTAGTGAATCATAGTCCTTCGTAGAGACCCCTTCTCCTTTACTGAGTCTAAGCATATTGCAATCTCAGAAGTTGGTGGAATATAAAATTTTGGTCCTTTCCATTGCATTGTTCCTTTTAGGTCAAATACTGAATTTAAGAGTGTGTGCTTCTGTCACAGTATTCTTGTTTTATAATATGGGATTTTTTGTAACTTTGTTGAGAGAAAGATTTAAAGGAATGTTTTAAAGTTGAATACTTGTTACACTAATAGAGAATACAGACGTGTTTTACCATCTTTTCTCATGACTTCAAAACTAGCTTCTGATATTAAGTAACACCTCAAAGCCTACTGCTGATCTAATTTGAGCATGATCTTCAAAAAATAGGTCACACCATTTTCTTGATGACGATCAAACAAAAATCTCACTTTCTCAGTCATTGAAGAAGTGGTTTCTGTAAGCACAGAAATAATGCAGATCATGAAATAGTGGGATAAAAATATCTTATTAAGCTTTTAGTGATCAAAGTTAAATGCAATATGGTAAAAATTCATCATATGGATTCTAACCTTGATGATTGCATTCTGTTTTTTCATTAATTGTCAGACTATAAATGTCATCAGTTGCACTTCCCTGCAGTGAAGAACAGTCACAGAGAAATGTTAAGCTCAAAATGATTCATAAGCATATACATATTGTCCCATTTTCCTCATGGCACCCTATAATCGACAAATCATTCCTGCTGAGCAAGGACAAGTCTGAAAACACTTATGTTTGTCCCAAAGATCAGGCATTAAATAAAAACTGAGTACTTTTAAAATCAGTTTGATTAAAGCATATGGACAATATATTTCAGTCTTTGGTACTAACTGACATCAGCATTGAAGAATTTTCTTAAAATTTGGGCAGACATAATTTATATTCTTGTAGTTTCCAGAAACATCATTGTACACAAGAAGCTGCAAGTAAACAAATTTCAGCTAATTCACATAGCTTAAGGAATGACTCAATATTGAGTTATCTTGCTTGAACAGGAGTAGCATGTAACTAATATATGGATCAACTTAAAATAGCACAACAATTTAGATTGTATTAATTCTGCCTGTCAAATACAGAACAGTTTTGAACCTATTGTATTTTTGATTAATACTTCTGCTGTTACTAAACAAGGTAGTAGTTAGGATATGTCTGTACTAGACTCTCTGCCTCTGAGAGCCCTGATAATCCACAGAGTCAAAGGTTCAGGTAAATAATGAAGTTAGGACATTTTAATAGGTTACACAAATAGTGACTCCTATACATCCTTTCTTCAACTGTTGTTAGTGAACTGTATAAAATTGTGATTTAACTCACTTTTCCTGAACTTTATATTACTCCATTTAGCTTTGTCCTTGTCACAGGTTCAAATAAATCAAGTATAACAATATCAATACCATACCAACTATGTAAAAATTCAATTTCTGAATTTTTTTTTAAGTTGAAAATTAATGTCTGTTACTCTAGAAATAAGGACTTCCTTGCCTGGACATATATTTAAATCTTAAAACTTGAGTAGTTCTAAGTCTTTCTGAAGTTGTGTAGGGAAATTCACTGTGGCTGCTTTGGCATTCTGAATTAAATAAATGCCAATCACTATTTAAGGAAGTTTATTTTACCCACTTCCTTTCTGTCAGCTGGAAGTCAAGAAACCCAACAGTTCTTTGAAAGATGAGATTTAGAAGCTGTTAAAGTTTAAATGATTCTGGGTTCATGTTCTTTTATTATTTCAGTCAAGAATGTTAATGATTAAACATTCATACTAAAGCTATAACAATTATGTTATCAGAAACGTGGTCAAAATTTCAATTGAAAATGTTATTCTTTTGTATAATGTAAAATGTACCAATTGATTTTTTTTTAAAATTTTATATATTTCTAAACATGTCTATAATTATAACATACAGCATACTGCCCCAAGTCTATTTTTATCAGACTAGTTAACAGGCTTAATTTGTTTGCCAAAACTGGAATTCTGACAACTGTTTCCCATTTTGAGTCAAATAACTTCTTTCAAAATAACTCCTTAGGGAGAAACATGAAAAAAATAAAAACCAAGAATATTTTACATAAAACCTTTCAATATTTTGAAAACCATTTCTGATTCTCTGAAAAGCTCTAACTTTCTTCTGTTTAATGACAAAGTGGTGGTATTAAATCTCTCTCTAAACAGATTTAAGTGTACATACAAGCATATTAGGACAAAATTCAGAACCTGTAATTGAAGCTCAATGCACATGTATCTCTGATCAACGTATTACAAGGATTTATTTGTCTTTCTTAATTCCATTCATCAGGTGTTTTTTCTCATATAAAAAGTTCTTGAGAGCAATAATAAAACCACTGAGTTCACATTCAAGTTTTCTGTTTGTTTATGTGCCTTTTTTGGGTGGAGGAGGCGGGTTTTGATATCTGGAAGCTGTACTTGTAAAGGTTAGTATTTATATCAGGTTAGTAAAACAGAGGAGAATTTTTCACTATCTGATATCAGACTTAAACATGATGTGGCTGATTTGTGGATTTAGACTGGAAGCCAAAGCAGGGCTATCTATACAAAAAAAACTCTACTGCTCACTGTCATTTAGCCTCCAGCCACAGAAATTACTGATAAGAACAACAGTTCAGGAGTGCCAAATGGGAAAGTTTCCCTGTACTCAACAAGCAAGGGAAGATGAGCATCCTACTCTCTGTCTTCATCATCAAGGGAAAGAAGTTTTTTACCTGGATTCAGAATACTCCAAATCAGGTATGTGTCTCATGAAGATGAAAAACCTTTAACCATGTGACCAACATCCAGATCAGACTGTGACTTTCTCAGGGATGTTTTGCCTTTTCTGCTAATACTTCCACAACCCCTCACATAGAATATTTAATCGTTCACCTTGCAAAAAACCCAGCAAGAATAACAAGAGCCACAAAGGTTAAAACAGGCTATAGCTGGTACAATACTTCCAGTGAAATATGCCCTAGACATTTGGACATGAAATAGTAGCATATAAAACTTTATTTTAGCTCAAAGAGAAAAATCAAACAAGAATATGTGATTGAAGCAAAGATTCCTGAGTAGAACTAAGGAAGTAATATTACTTTTAATATTCTTACATTTGAAGTTCAATGAATGGAAAAGTCAATGCAGTGTTCAACATATTCATATTTTTATTTGGAATCATGCAATAGGCTCATGGAGACACAGTAAACTCTGATGAAGAACGAGGTTCACAGTTTCATATCAAGTGATGTAACTGAACAAGAAGCCAAACAAACTCCTATTAAGTTGGCTGATATCACTTGAATCCAGGGCTCTGAAAACACACAGATCTTAGGTACCATGAAGAACACTGACATAGCTTAGATGATCTGCCACTGTGCTGAAGAAATGGAGATGAGGACAGTGCAAAGGCTTTATTCATTTTCAGAAATCATATTTCTGGTATTATCAAAATGAGTTATTTGAGAAATTATATGCTATTGCTAAATTTAGCATAAGCAATAAATCCAGTGGCCTTCCAGTTACAATGTCAAGAATTCTGGGAATTCTAATAGAGTCTTCTGGGGAGGTCAGAAGGGCAAATCCAGTTACCATTAGGCTTATTCCAGTAAAAAATCTTACACTCTTGTCCTTTGTTTCTGCTTAACATCAATACATACACAGACAAAAAGATTTTCCTTGGATTTTGCAAAATATTAAAAATGAATATTTGCTTCTAAGCAGCTGAATTACTCAAAAGTCATATCTATGGCTCTGTTTATGCCTTTTCCACAATCCAGAGATGCCAGTATGTAGCCCATGCTCCAACAGTCATTAGCCCACAGTCCTGCAGGCTATGGCCCAGCAGACTGTGACCCAGAAGTGCAGTCTAAAAAATATCTTCTTAGGGAAAATACTAAATTAATCATTGCAATCCTTTCTCTAAGAATCCTTTGAAGGATTAGGAAAAAAAATTGAGAGTTTGTTTGGAGGTTTGTTTTGAATTTCTTTTTCTTGCTCTTTTTAAAAGTCATGTTCTCCTTTAAATAAAAATATCCTATGGTCTGTGTTAGGAAGAAAGATACAGTCTTATAATAAATCTTTCTGGTTTGACAATCAATGTTTATAGTAATAAAGTACATCATTGAACAATGCACACATCACCTCTTTCTCTTGACACTTATAAATCTTTGATCTATTAGTTCATCCATTAATGCAACAAAAAGCTATTAGTTTCTAAATACATGCAGCTTAACTTTCTCTTTTATTATTCATTAAATTTCATTTTCCTTCCACCCAGCCAGTCTCTTTTCTTGATTATGATTGACTCCTGCAGAGCTGTAAAAATGTTAACACAAAAAATATGTCACTGTGTGAATAATATTTTGTAATTCATTGAAAGATTTTTATATGAACTGTGTTTTTTTTATAGTTCAGCTACAGCTTCATATGAAATCAAACATGCATTCTCAAGGTGTAAGACAGAGGAATGATAGACTATTTCCCTTCAGAAATTCTATTTAAAATTCTGTCTGAAGTGGTTGCTCATAGGTTGCATTTATCTGTTACTGAAAAAGAGGGAACATTAGCAAATTTGAATCTACCTGTTCACCAAAGACTTTGAGGTCTCTGTCCTGAGTGATAGTAACCAGAAACACATGTAAGACAGGGCAATTTGTGACCAGTTGTTCAATTAAAAAGTAACTCAAAAGGATCAACTTTCATGCTTCATGTCACTGGATATGCAAAAGTCCCTTAAAGAGATATCCTCAATATAGTATATCCTGAAAACGCCTTTTTTTTTTAAGAACAATAATCCCCTGGATTCAGATTTCCTCTGTTACTGTAAGAAAATCACTTTAGAGATAAATAGTGGGCAAGTATTAATTAAAACTTTTTCACAGTGAGTTCAAGGTAAAACTTCTTCACAGTGAGTGCAAGGTACATACCTCCTAACTGAACCTTCCTCTCTTATCTGTCAATAATATGGAGCACCAAAATGATGCAAATGCCTTGCACCAATCAAGTGAGTATTACACATGAACTAAAATGAGAATCCCTTGGTCTTTGTCATTGTACTGTTTCTGCTCCCTGCCTGTAACGCAATTCTGTGACATGGTGGAAATTTCTGGGGACCCCCACACAGACTGATTATCCTCTGATCTTCTGCAGTAGACGATTCCTCATTCCCCTATAATGCCAAGAAGCACAGTACAAGACAATGACTTGTTTCTTTTTGCTTATGCTTGCCAGGAATTTTTCCTGGGTTATAGTGTACTTCAAGGAAACTTCTGGCTATTTCAGACGAGTTTAAAAAATTTATTCATGACTCCCTTATGATGGTAACAAAACAGAAATTATAATTATGGTAGTTTGGTCTGGGCCTTCCTTGGTGACCAGTTTGTAGCCAAGGAAGTGACCAGATCTACCCAGTATTCCCTACCATTTTTTATGTAAGCCGGGATATAAGAAGATAGGAGGAGAGGCTTTTCCTCTCTTTCCTCCCCGCGGCTTTGGAGGTTTGGGTTTCCCTGCTGTTGAGTCTACTGGGTTGGAAAGCGAGGCCTGGTAAGGCCTTGTCGACCTTGGGAGGCGGAGGCTGCCGGCAGTCGCTCCAGTGTGATTCTGTTGTCCCAAGGAGAGTAGTAAGATAATTGCTATTCTTTGCTAGATCTTGGGCTACTGATCGGGATAAATAAATATTTCATTTTGGGTTTTATTCCTTTTTATTCCCTTTCCCGTTCCCTTTCCCTTTTCCTTGTAGAATTGTATATATATTTCTAATTGTATATAATTGTATATAAGTAAATATATTTATATATATGTTGCTTTGGCTGTCTCTCGTTTCGGTTTTCTTTGTTTTTTTACTTTTTCCCCTCTTCTCCCTTGGTTTGGGGGAGGGAGGAAACTTCTGGTGGTGGGATTGGAGACTTGGCAGGGAGCCAGCTCCAAACCATATCAATAATCCAATCTCCTATGATGACAGAGTAATCATAGTCACCAAAGGTCTGGATCAAACATGAGTCCTGGTGATGAAGCAGAAACAGGAGAAATTTCTCCCAGGACATTTTGCCAAGAGGTGTCTTACTCAAACTGCACTAATTGCTGGTGAGAGTCTGGGCTGTGAGGGACTGTAGGAACAGATGACAAGTAGTGTGATGTAGGGAAGGTGCAGAGAGGTTCAAACTCTCAGAAAGTACTACAGTAATGGCTCCTTGAATAAAAATTGTACAACATCAGCATTCATCTCAAATTCCCAGGTAAATAGGACCTCACTCCCTGGAGTTACTACCCTGAGCTCATGAACTTCTCATTATGGAGAGATAGTATTTAACCACAGTCTAGATGAGGATACAACATGACTGAAAGCAGACTTATTGCCCAGCTTGCTGCTCTTTGTAGATCTGCAAGGGTTCTTTCTGCTTGCCTATCTCAGCCTATAAATAATAGCATTTCCTGCTGAGTGCTTGTGTTTGAATATGGACAAAGTATGAGCATGCCACATTTGCTGTGATGGTGGTGTGCTTTATTTTCTTTGTCAAATCAAGAGGCTGCATTGCACAACGTGTACCAAAGTTGTCATCTGGTTCAATTAGATACTGTTTTGGAGCATCAGGCAGCTACGCAACATGTGCCATGGCCTGAACAATCTGGCCCAATGGGAAAGTGATCTTTTTCTTACCTCTTTTATCTAGTCCAGAAAGAAAGAATGAAAAGGTCACGTTTACCTGATATTGTCTGCCATTTTAATGTAAACAGTAGTCACAGGATTTTCTTAATAAGGATTTATAATAATATAAAGATTATTCTTTAAAGATTTTAAAAAAAATAATATTTTTTTCTCCTATCATTACACCTGTTTTCTTTTTATTTGTCCAGAATCACTGAAGGTCTTTTCTTTGAATAGTTTGGGGGTTTTTGTTGCTGTTTTAGGTTTTTTTCCCCAGTTTGTTCTAACTGGAAAATCCTTTTCTAATGGTTGTCTCTAAGCAACTGGTATCTCTCATCAGAGAAATAAGTTTGCATCACTAAGTCAAAGCACATAATGCAAACCAGCTTTCTCTTGAAACCACAGTACAAAACAAATCACCTTTTATACACTAATACTTGTTTAGTTCAGATCTTGTTTGCACTGGAGAGACAACCCTGATCTGCTTGACAACAATAAGGCAACAAAAAATGAAATCCAAACAGGCAGAAAAGTGAAAAAGTAAAAAAAAAGAAACAACCAAAGACCCATCTTAGATGTAGAGTGGGTGAGTTATATGGGAGCATGGTCACACTGCCCTGACAGTCATCACCTTGCTGTTCTAATGCACCATCTCAAAACAGAGAAATTCAAACCATGACAGATGACCAGAGCAGCACTGCCCATACGTAGCAATATCATCTTTGCAGATGTTCTTCACAGGTGTATCAGCACATATAAGCGCATAAGTATATGCACAGCTTATGATTTCATTCATGTGTAGTATATAGTCCATATATAACACTTATTATACATCTCCAGTGTTCATTAAAATGGGTTGACTAAAATTTGTGCAAGTGATTGTGACAGGGTCAACAACATTTTCAGTTTAGCTATAATAGAACCCATAAGTTTAGGAAAGAGTGAAGACTTTTTGAATAAAAAAAGCATTTAAAAGTGCTTTTGATGAAGTTAATGTTCCCTTTCATTACCATTCTTTCCTGTTTCCTGATATTGATTTACATCTTTAGTGATCCTCATTTGGTAAAAGTCAGCTATTTCTTGCTGCAGCTGTCACTTTACAGGAACAGTGTGTTGAACATTACAGATGGATCACTTTTCCAAGTCATCTATACAGTGAAACTTAGTGTCATATCAGCAGAGGAGGATACATAGGAAATAGACTTCAGGACTACAAAAAAGTCTTTGGGTTCCTGTCACTGCAAATAGATGTCATATTGATTTATCTGGCACTTTATTTTGGATACAGTGATTTTTCTGCTTGCAAAACCTTTCTTCATAAGGTAGCTCAGCTTGTAGCTCAGGCTGTTTGCATTAAAAAGAGCATATGATGTTCTAACGAATCTTAGGAGTCACAGCAGGGAATGGTGAACTTCAAAACTTTTAGCATTTGGCTTTGATTGAAGTAAAAATCAAAAAGTCCAGACAGGTAACTGAGCAAGTCTGACATGTTGAGTTAGTGATTTGAGGTTGAGAGTCTCCATTTTCAAGCTTTCTCAAAATATTTCTTTTTGTTTTGTTCCTGGCAGAAAATTGCAGAAGAACAATCTCTATTCATGCAAATGACAAGACATCTGTGGCTTCTTTGCTACAAAATATGATTGATGCCAAAACACTGCGTGATTTAAAACAAGACTAGACATTAAAATATAAAGCAGAAAAATTCAGAGTGCTCCCTCTCAGAATTAGCCCTAGTGTTCTGGAACATACAAAAAATTATAAAAAACATAAATCATAATGAATGGCTTAAACCACCACTTTTAAAAATAGTGATCAATAAGAGTTGCCAAAGGAGCCACTAGGAAATACCACTAGGTTACACTGTAAATACTCTACTGCAATGCTTTTGGTTATTTTATTCTGAAGTTGCCTAAAAGGTTTTTGAAACAGTTTCCCATTAACATTTGTGAGTTACACTAATTAATGGAGACAGGGCGTGGGAAGACTTGAGTAGAGTCCCAAGGCCATGGCAGATCCTTCATAAAAAAATCCAAATGAACATTGCTCAGGACAGTTTCTTGAAGCTTTTACCTTGGGAAAAATTCAAATATGAAACCATTTAGAAAAAAAATACACATCACAGAACAGATATGGTTTAAATAATCTCCCTGTACTAAAAACCAATAATTTAAAAATCAGAATTTTCAGCAAAAAAACCAATTGACTTAGTGTAAGGTTAGAATCTCTATTTTGATCATAATTCAAACGTGGACTATCATTTGGACTCTGTCCTGTGTTGAGATAGAGTTCAGTGTGAAACTGTTTCTTAACCAACTTTTGCCCTGCAGCTGCATGTTCTGCAGCACCTTTGTGGGAAGCTGTAAAGAGAAATCTGGCCATATAGAGCCTCTCTTCTCTTTCTTCATCTAGAGGCACCACCGAAGTATGGCTGTCTGTCCCTTTATGGTGACATATAGACACTTTACATTGCTTACTGAGGAGAAAGCCTGTGATTATTATAAATGCAAGCATTCTTTTTCTCGAAAAAGGGCTTGAAAAGGAAATTGCTCATAGATGCTGCAGAAATGAGGGCTGGAGACATACACACTTGGATGTAGTAATGGCAAATTAAAGTGTCCGTACACACTATTCATTTTCCTGCTAGCAATTTTCTTTCTATTTTCTATCTTCTCCTTTTTTGATTGTCAGTTCCACAATGAAAGTTCTGGTTGATTTAAACAAATAATTGGATTAACTTAAAAGCACAAAAATCTGGGATGAATGTACAGAAAAACTCCTGAGAGCAAACCAGGTAATCAGCAAAGTCTCTCAATGGAAGTTGTAGAAACTCTGTTACTTGGGACTTTTAAATTAGAAGGTACTCTGGGGAACAGTTTTAGGAGATGGGCTTGATAACTTACTGAGACTTTCCTATCATTAAGCCTGTAAAGGCAGTCATTATCACCAAGAGTTGGAACATGGTTCATTAAAGTTTATAACGAAAGCTGAAATACCTACCTATGTGACATGAATGCTGATGAATCAGAAAATAATGCAAACACCACCAGACACTGAGGGAGTCCCAGCTCTCCTTTACAGAGTGGGGGAAGAATGATGCAATATGAAGTTTTGTTCTTTTCACTGGCCCATGTTGTTCCTGTGCACCTCACGTACAGATTGACCTGGGGGTTTAACAGTTACATTCCATTCACCTTAGTGAGCACACAAGGCTGCACGTCCATATTGTTATATTTTCATGCTTCTTAATAGGTAACATATTTTATATCAGAGATTTATAGCTAGCTCAGCAGGCAGTAAGATGCACTGCAAAATTATGCAAAAGAAAAGAGAGGCAAAAAGAAAGAGTAGTTATGAAAGCAACTTGATAAGTGAAGGCTGCTGAGTGGACATTTATGTTTTCAAATTTAGAGGTCACAGGATTTAGTGTCAGGATCTACTTCCAAGACAGAAGTCCCTGGTTTTGTCTACTTTAAAGCACTCTAAAGTATTTCTGGACTAAGAAGGGTGAATAGGGTGCTGGCTTAGCATTCAGGGTAATACACCCAGTCACAGCTTTTGTAGACCTCATAAATCAGTTAAGCATAGTCCACAAAGACATGTAAGAGCATCACTTCTATAATTTCAGACAGAATTAGCTGGCTAACACCCTGAAGGATAAAATATTCATTTCTTTGTGCCTAATTCTATATGCAGAATGATAACAGTAGTACTTCCCACCTCACAGGATATAAATACATCAAGGTTTAAGATATTTCAGCCCTGTATCAATAGACCCATATCGTCCCTAAACTACTAAGGTTGTGCAGCGCATGCTGACAGTAACACACCAAAGTGTCTGGCCTACTGACTTTAATTCTGTGTTGCAAATTGTGATAACAGACTCTTCTAACTCAAGGAGAATTTTACGTAGACACTGTCAGGTTCTTAGCATACTGTAGAAATATTAAGCAATCCTTAGAAAAGATTTAAAGCAGAAAATATTTCATTTTGAATGACTAATCTAAAATTAAAAAAAAAATATTAAAATTTCTTAAAGTAATTAATTAGTTGACCCTGAATCCTGTACTAATTATAGCTACCCACTCCTACAAATTCTTCAGTGTTCAGGTACAGTGTACATAGTACATAAAATCTATTTTGATTTTATTGCAGTTTCATTTTCTACTTTAATTATATCAGACAGGGTTAATCTGACAGCTAGAAAGCCCTATGCACAGTAATTTTATGTAGGGGATTTAATTAAGCCTAGGAGATGGTGTTTTAGTTAGCTACATAAGATTTACTGGAGTTGGAAATTCTTAAACTGACTGGTGCCAGAAGCTGTATGACATTTGTGCTGTTATCAGGAAAGAAGGGCATGGTACTTGTTTTGGAACAAATCCTCACTGAAATATAAAGTAACCCAAAAATCTGTGCAGTGCTGATTCAATACCTGTGCCTAGAAATATCCAGCTACAAAAATCTTTCCTGACTGGTGGGACTTACTGAAATGAGAAGACAAAAAAACAAGAGAAGATTTGGCATGTGAGTGCTTAATTGTTAACATGCCAAGTGGCACTTGGCAAGACAAAGTCCAGACACAATTTAGGGTATAGCCTGCACTAGGGACTATTTAGACTAAGAAGTATGGAAAAACTTGCCCTGCTGGTTTTGGCTGAGCTGAGCTGCATCTCTTGTTCAGAGAGCCCAAGAACAGACCGTGGCCCATTTTCCTTACAACCATGAATGTAGACTTCACTGAGCCTGGGGAAAGAGCTGATGGGAGTGAGAGCATGTTGCTGAGTGAACCTGGCTCTTCTGTGATTTTGGCAAGAGAGGAGAGAAAACTGGCAGCAGTGGCAGCCCTGACTTCATAGCCTTCATCCTTTCTGTCAGCAGCACACTGCAGACTTGCAGACATCCCTCCCTGCTCTAGGTGCTCAAAATGTGCCCATAGAAATTTGCTATTTCACCTCAGCCAGTTGCTCCTTGTTTTCCTACATCTCTCCGGTATTGCAACAGCTATTTCCGGAGTTCCCAGGAGCCCAATGCAAAAGCACTCATTCCCCAGCACTCCTGGGGACTACTGACACCTACCCTACCATAGAGCTCCTTATCAAGGAACAGGGCACCTGGAAGACATTAGTCAATCACTTTGACTCTGTGTCCAGAGAACTAGAAGAACTGGTAGTTAGGTTTCTTCGGATACAATAAGCGGATTCTTGCACAGGTTTCCTAAAGGCTTAAAAAACCCCCAAAAATCTAACAGTTCTGCCTCAAGCTAAGGTGAATTACAGTAAATAATCATCATTATCAGTGCACCTATCTGCTGTTATCAGATGTGTTTTTCAAGTGAAGCTTAACAACAAAATCTTTGGGCATCACTCATTAAACTCACAGTGACAGCCTTGACCTGACCACAAAAGCCACATTTCTGCCCCGGTGGTTGAATTTTACATCCAGCAATGCAAAAGGAGATATTTTTGAACTTGTTATTCAAGTATTCTCCTGCTAAGGAAATATCATTCTGTGGAGTGTAAAGATCTATTTGAAAACACTTTGTGCAATGGTAAAAATGATATGTATCCAGAAGAACTTCTAACACAGGGACAAACTTTAAAGCCTCATTAATTTCAGCTGCCATCATGGTAGATATCATAGTCTAAGTCTAGCATTTGAAGTAGAGATTTCTGAGATACAATTATGTAGGAAGGAAATTAGAGATTCAGTAGATAAACTATAACTTATTTTGCAGTAAATGTTAAGAAAGCACTGTTTCTTGTATGTCATCTTTCAGAAAAAAATAGATCTTGACTGAAATATCAGAAAAGAGCTAAGGAGAAATGTTTGCAGAGCCTTCTGCTGGACCTATCTAAATTATCTGTGAGTGATCACATCTTTCTTATGCAAAATTACCCTGTAATTTCATTTGTTTACAGTCCTCCTAATTTCCTTTCCTAAACATGGCATGTGATACTGATGGCAGGAGATGTTACATTCACTATCCTTAAATGTATGAAGAGTTACATAAACAAATTGTAAAGTTGTTATATAGACTGAAAGATATGTAATAAAAGTAAGGTATTATGTTTTAATATGATTCTTACAAAATTTAACTTCCAGGAATGATGTCACCTTTTTAGCTGGAATATCTTGGCTGACCTGGTAATGCCATTTCTGGAAATCCAAAAGAAAGTAAAACATGCAGGACTATAAATAATTCAGCAACATTCTATGGTTTTGTGATAAAGTAGATAGGGCACGCATGATTCCAATCTATTTCCTGCCAAATGTTAGGTCATACTGATGTTAGGTAAGATACAACAATGGATTTTTAACTCATTGCTTCATAGGATTATTCCTGCAGTTTGTGCAAGTCGTGTATGTCTTTATGGTAAACAGTTCTTGTGAAACATCTAGCAGTGATCATATCAGACATTATTAGTGAATCCTGTTGCATCCAAACAGTTCTTAGTTGAGTCTTCTCTACAAACAAGCAAAGATGTTTAGAAATGTAGTTCTGTGATATGTTTTGTGTTTGTACTATGCTTGGGATGCATGCTCCCATGCAGGACTCTTAAGTGTACGCAATACATATTATAAACAAAAATAATGTTGAAAAAGCAAGGTACCTGTGTTATTGTCACTGGCAGTGACCACTGCTAACAACTTTTGTAAATGCTATGAAAAAAGGTCCGTTGTGAGTAATATTTCATAATCTGGATATAAAGAAATTTTGTTCCTGGTATCCTGTAGTTTACCGAAGCTTTAAAGATGGTACCCCACTTCTTCATTTACTTGGCTTTCATATTATCTCTTCTAAATAAATAAATATTTGTATAATATGTTTTCACTATATGAGTTGGATTTGTTCCACCATAACTTAGGAAGAATAATGCAAATGCTAAGATTTTGGAGAGGTATCTGAGAGGTATTCTGCTGTAGCTTGAGGCTTTATTTTTATTAGAAAATGTTTTTTGTTCCTATTTGAAGACTTTTCTCTCTTCCTATTTGTTTTGGAAGTTTCATATTGTTCTGTTATATGGAAAGAATAATGTTTTTATTATTATTATTGTTATTCAAAATAATTTTATAAGAAACACTCAGCATGAGAACAATCTTGTTTATTCTGCAATAAGGTTGGTACTTGTCTGGAATCCTGAACTTCTGCTCTTGTAAAAGGCGTTTTTCTCCTACCAAGAATGTTTTCTTGCAGAAATTACCATCTGATCCATATCAGCAAAGGACCCTTTCATGCATCAGTACTGACCATCAGAGCCAGCTGTAAGAATAGGATAAAAAAAAAAAAAAAAAAAAAAAAAAAAAAAAAAAAAAAAAAGTTATTTGCATAAAAGCAGAACTCTGGGAGCTGTAAAAAAAACCTGTTCTTGCCGTAGAGCTGGAGTGACAGGTCAGGGCTATCAATTAACCCTTCCCAAAAACAATGTCTTCCTTTTCCCATACAGCACCGAGCACAGCTGGTGTATGGCTATACTGTTGGGTGGAGATGCATTCAACCTCTGCCCTGATACTCCATGATGACAAGGCTGAGCTGTTTCTGTCCAGATATGATTTAATCCTATTACGGCAATAAGAGATTTGTGCTATTAAAAGCTTGGCTGAAGAGCAGAGTGGCATGTAGCAGCGTGCTGGTGAAGACATTCAGCTTCAGCCTTCAGAGTTGTAGGCAGTTGTGTGACAGGCAGCAGCTCTTGGTGATATTTTAAATGGGACAGGGCAATATAGGGAATGTACAGGAACACCTCAAGTCAGCCAGGAAAGGGTTACTGTCTACCTGCCTGGTGTATGACTCATGTCTGGAGCTAAAGCTGGCCTCTTTCTCTGGGCTATGTAAAACAAGGGGAAGCACTGTCTGGAAAACAGTTGCATCATTTTGTTAGAGCAGTAAATTGTTTTCTGAGAGTAGAGCCTAAACCAGCACTGGGGGTGGTACTGGTGCCTTCCTGAGTGAGTGTCCTTCCACCCAGCAGAAACAGAAGCAAGGATGAATGACTGCAGGTTCACGAAGGGCACAGAGGAGATGGACTTCAAGAAGGGATGGGGAATGAATTTTTTCCATGCACAGAACAGATTTATACATGCCAATGACAGAAACATCTTGATAATGTTTGAACTCCAATCATAAACAAATGGAGAAGTTTGATCACATATTTGTTCCTATGAATATTTCATGTGCTTCAATGACCTGAATAGCTAATGTTTACATAGTAAAGCTCAGGCCCTTCAGCTTATATATGCTTCTGAAACCTTTGAAGATTTCAGCAGAAATGACCATGTCTGTTTTCAATAAGGGCCAAGGGAGCATATGTGCTCATGAAAATGCCTTCAGAGGCATCAGTCTTACACTTTAATCTCATTGAATCTTGTTGGTACTTCGATTTCCCTTTCTTATAAAGGCCAGAAAGGTCCAGGAATTCAGCATTCAAATGTCCCCACCTTGATCAAGTTACTGAAGGCCTCTCTTTATTTCCCTTCAACCTTCCTTTGCACAAGTGGCATGGTCTCTCCTGCCTTTCTCTATCCTGTCCTTGTCTCAATGTCTCTAAGCAACATGGACTGCTCAGCCCTTCAGAAATCCTACCTGGGTGTCTGGCAGCTGCAGGGCTCTATGTTGGTGACCAGATCTTATAGGATAGGGGACAGTAGCCACCATGGGTTTTGCTGGGCTACTCTTTTCTGCACCATCAACATCAACATCCTAAGACCAGATGGCATCCCTGCAGAAATCTTCTGTTACTTGTACCATAATGACCTTTTTGATCAATCACCTACTGTAGCCCACCTCCTCAGAGAAGCTCATCAGGCTAACAAATAAATCTTGAGGACTCAATGTGATTCTTATACCGTCAGTTGGATTGGTCTAGTTTATGCTATTATTTGTGTTATTAGGCCTAATATTTCCAGGTATTTGGGGAGTAATAAATTTATGAGTTATGTTTCCAGAAAGTGTTGAAAATTAGACCTTTAGTTCAAAGCAAAAATTATCCAAAACTTAGTGTCACTTTTAAAATTCTTTTATATAAATAACAGGATAGAAGAAACTGCTTCCAAAAGTTGGGGTATCACTCAGAGGCTAGAAATGTAAGTAAATTAAGTTATTGCCTTTATCAGGTCAACAAAAAGAAGATCATAGCAGACCACCTAAAAGATTAGTTGATGTCAGTGGAGGCAGCCTCTCTCGTGTGGATATAGCCAGCTGAATAGGGAGTCCTTTCATTGGAAAAGCCCAACACAGACAGATTGACGTTGCGTGTATGGTAGAGTGGTAACTACATATGGATTTAATCTGCCAACAAATCGAATGTGCATCTGTGTCAGTTGTTAATGTAATTCACCATGTCAATTCAGAGTTTAGTGAACCAAGTTTCCCATGAAAACTAAACCTTCACCTCTCTTCCCTTTATGTTTTATTTCCCGCTTTCCCCTTCAATGATTTTTATCTGCCTCAGATTTCAACACCTCTGTCAAGCAGTCTGCAATACCTCAGGTTTAACATCATTTTACCTTTCAAATAAAACTACAGAGGTATTTGATTTAGCTCACTGGGCTTGTCTGATCTATGTGTTTGTAGCTTTGCAAGTATCCAGTCAACCAACAGCAAAGCTAAGTGAGGGGGATAGTCAGCTTTTTATTGATCCAGGCAGTTCTGCCTTAGAAGAGGTGAAGCACACTGCTGCACACAAACTTGTTCTGATACATCTATAATCTTTATAACTCTGCAAATGGGGAGACAGGAAGTGGGGAAACACAATTTATTTATGAACATATATATATTTATTTATTTATTCAATGTGAGGAGATCGACTGGTTTGATTGAAGGAAAGAACATGACTTGTAGATTTTCATAGAAAAGAACCAAATCCAAAAGTCTTTTATTAAAAAAAGTTTTGAATGCCTTCAGTTATTTTTTTGTTGAATGAGTTATATTTATACTTTGCTATATGCAGGAACTCGAGTTTCAGACTGCCAAGAGCACAGGATGGAATCATGTGGTTATTGGCTGGTCTACCCTTCAGTACAACAAAGTCACCATTGAAGCATTTACTTTTAAAATGGTTCAGTGTATCCGCATCAACCAACGCTGGTTCAGTGTAAATGGCTCAGTCTGCCCACACACGCCACTCACAAAATTCCAGACACTGTTCTTCCCTTTCTACACTGTGCTTGGCATTATTCAGGATATTACACTTTTACAGCTTTTTAAGGAATAAAATTCTGTTCTTTTCTGTTTCTCTTAAGTGATATGTTTATAAAGAAATTCTGAAGTTTCTAAACAAAAGTTCAAATAGTTTCAAAAGGCATCTAATAAGAAGAGTGTATTGTTAATGTTTTTTTCCATGAGTTTGACAACTCATTAGACGTTTTATTTATGATTTGAGAGATGGAGGTTCAGCTCTCTGCTTTGCTGCAGAAATTTTTGCATTTTCTTAGACAAATCAATTAGCTGTGATAAAAAATTAATATACAACAAAAAATGAATATATATATAAAATTAAAATAATAGAAGAAAAAATGAAGTGAGAATAATTATATAAAAGATAGTGATATCTCATATAGTCACAAACGTATTGTAGCAGTTAGTAATACATATAAGGTCATATTGAAGAGAAAAATAAAGATTAGCACTGAGAAGCTGAGTGCTAATTTCTAAAAAAGTATTGGTAATGAAATAAGTCACATCTTTCAAGATTAACTACATCAAAACAAACTGAGTTTTTATGAAAGCTGCATTGTAGTCAATAGTTTGAATTACTACCTTTGCTACCTATTGAAACAGCTGTTCTCAGCTGGTCACTGTGAGACCGCACAGAGAAAACTGGTTGATCCAGCAGTGTTGATATTTCTGTTTAATGCTGCTTTTTAAATAATCAAGAAACTCTGCCAGAACAGATTCAAGACACTGCAAAGCTCGTTCATTGAAACAATAATTCTTAGACTAAGCACTGCCAGAGAGTTCAAATGAATGTGAAACATTCAGCATCTCCTGTATCTGGGCTCCAAAGTTAGGATTCATTTCTCCAGATGTAGACAGCTTCTGAGTAAGTTCTGCTAAGCTGTTTTCTGGTTGATGTAAAGACACAAGCACTACCATATCATGCTAGAATAGTTTTCTACATCTTGTCTCTGCTGTCTTTAAGGGGTGATACCAGACTCAGACAGAAAGCCTACATTTTAGATACATAGAGAGAAATTAATGAAATCTCACGTTCTTCTTGCGTACAGATCAGAAAAGGACAACTGGAGCCTACCACCAATAAGTTTGTCCTGCAAGGAGCTGACAAAAGCCACAGAGCTTTTGTACTTGTGCTAACGAAGTCTCATGTAAAAGACTTGCAGACGCTTTAACTGATGCTCTGGGGATAATCTAAGTGGCAGAAATGTTACTAGAGAACAACAGTGAAAAAAGTGGCTCTAAAAGCTGCCTCCTGTGTATCTCATTTCAACTTTGCGTGATAAGTCAGTGTTTCAACTCTAGTAGCATCTGTTTTATCTGAAGCTATCATAATACTTTGTGACAATGGATTCAGTTCACAGGCACTGAGAATGTGTCTTTCTATTTTATCTGAAGCACCATGTATTTGAAATTATTGTTATACTAGAGAAAAACCTCTTAGGCAGCTGAAGAGGTATCTTCAGCCTCTTCTTTATGTCTTTGTACAACAAAATGTGTCTGCAGGCTTTGGATGAAAGACTGTCAAAGCAAGAAAACCAACTCCATCCTGTCTGACAACCAGCAAGAGAAGTGCAGGGTCTTCTTTTAACATGCCAGGAGGCTTCGTTCCAGGATTCATCCAGATCCCTGGCCAAATGCAACCATGTCAGCTGATCTATAAAGCAAGTTTTGTTTCATTACCTTGGTTTTTTGTCTGTTGTTTATTTGGTTTTGTTTGTTTGTTTTTTAAGCCTTAAGGGTCCTTCTTTTTTTTTTTTCTGTCTGAAATGAGTTTGTTCAGATGGCAGTTCTGTGGAACTGGTAAAGGACTGAAGAGATAAGCAAGAGGGAACAGTCAGAATGGATGATCTTTTTAAGCAGTGCAGGTGAAATTGAAAGAGAAAATGGAAGTAAGTTTTTACTAACTAGTCACTCAGCAAAAATCTCTGCAACTCTTTTTCACTCATTTTCATACAGATAGGGAAATCAACAGTGGTGTTTGCAAGATAAACGCTCAGAAGGAATCCCTCAGTGAAAAATGTATTGCAGCTTAATCCTGCTCTCACTGGAGTCAGTGTCAGACTCCTACAGGATTGTAGGGATGTGATAGGATGGGTTCATTATGTAGATAACTATTCCATAAACATATTCAAAACATAACCTCTCCTTATAAAAGGAAACCTTACTGAAAGAAATGTGGCAGAATCTTCTCTTAATTTCAAATTATAAAAAGTTTTCTCCATTTTTCTCCAGTGACTCCCTTTTTCTGTGTGCATTTTCAATTCTGTCTAGAAGTGTGAGGAGAGTAATTTTAGTTTACCTTAAATTTAGCTTAAGGCTTTGAAATACCTTTTGAAATCTGTACCAAAGTAGAAACACAAGAAGAATTCTGATTCTTGAAACAATCACAAGCAAAGTGATCTTGATTTCTGACACAAACCTGTTCAGCAGCATACTCCTGATAAGAAACTAAGATTTTGGTGTTTCTATTTAATTTCAACTGAGTTCCTTTTGGATGAATTTAATAAGCTTTGGAGCTGTGTTCATTTTTAACTAATGTGTTGAATGCCTTTTGGTTAGTTCTATAGACATTAAAGGAATGCAAATAATGAAGAACAATAATCATTACCTGCCATTCCTCAGAATAGTTCATTAAAATAATTTTATTGAAAAGGGCTGTAAATAAGTCTCCCAGAATAACATCCAGAATATGTCTGGGGACTCTGTCATAGGAGTAACATTTTCCACAAACTCTTCAGTGAGGTTCTAATAACTGTTTTCTGTAGAAAACAGAACACTGCTCCTCTGTATTCAAAATTAATTCAGCTTTCATTAGGCTGAGAGTTTGCTCTTCTTCTTTTACTGCCAGATTGAAACTGTACTTTATTTCCTATTGTATAAGAATGAGAAATGGATCACTATTTTCTTTAAAATAAGTCCTAGTTGTAAAGATCTCTATATGTGTACAGCTGTTGCGTTATTTCCTGATTCCATGGGTGAAAAGTTTTCCACAGAGCCTACACATGGCATGCAACTCTGAATCAGTTTCTGAAAGACAAAAAGATTGTCTGCAGCTACTTAAATTATTTATTTCTCTATATCAAGCCTATCGAGCACCCATAGGCTGACCTTAACCTGAGTATGATTTTCAGCCATGTCTCATTTCACTATGGCTCAAGGGACAGATGTTATATTTCAGTGCAAGGTATTTCTTTCTCCCACATCTCAATTGCAGAAGCACTTGGTCACCCACAAAGTGACCATTTACTGGTTTGAAAGTTGATTCTGTTCTTACATTGCTATAATAGCTCCTAAGCTACATGGAGGAACAGCTTAAATTTAGTGCCAATAAAAGGGAAAAAAGGAAATTATCTAGCTGGTCACATTTCTTTTGGAAATGTAGTCTCAACATTTTGTAGAGGATGCTGCATGTTTAGGAGGAAAAAAATTTGTTATTCTGGAAATTAAACTATTTTAAACTACTGTAGGCAACGCTCTCCAAAATTGCTACTGTCAGCACATGAAAACCAAGGCAATTTGTTTTGTACATAAATTCATGGCAGAACTTCAGAGCAATTTATAAGGGAAGTAAACATCCTCCTCCCTTATACGCTATCCTTCAGCAGTTTTTTACATTCACAAAGAACTCTTTCAAGTTTTCTGCCACATAACCTTCTGTAAGGTGCCTTAAAATGTCTCATTTATCTCATAATTCTAGGGATAAATTTAATGGGTGGATTAGTAGTTTTCTTTAATTGGATTTTAGACATTTGGTTTGAGTCCTAACAGGGATACACTTGTTTTACATGTGCTGATTTTTTAGTTTGTTATTTCCCTCCCTTCCTCCTGCCCCCAATTATTGGCAGTAAATTTAATCTGTTCCTCCAAAGCAGTATAAAAAAATATGTTTTCTATCAGTTCTAGCTGCTACTTTGTATGTTAACTGAAGAAACATTTCACATTTAATGGAAATTAATTACAACCTACAGACAGCCTTGACAGAAACTTGTGACACAAAAATGTGAAAGCTAGATCTGATTTCTAGCAAAATCTTTGGGCTACTTGGCTTAATGGCTGCAATAATCACTTTTGTGCTTCATTTTTGCTAGCACTAGTTAAGCTTCCGTCATATAATCTCGCAGAAAAGTGGTCTATGACTGATATCACTGTTACTCAGAAACACCTTTGATGACTGAATCAAAGTTTCTGGCTGGTTTCAGAACCTGCTTTGAGCTTGAATTAGATATCTCTGGAAAACCCTTCCAAGCCCTTCCAAGCATCTGTGATTCTATGATTCTCTGAACTGTGAAAAGACCCATCAAACTCTGTTGATTATTAAAGCCAGAGAAATGAAATAGAGGGGAAATTAACAACCAGCTGTACATCTAATAAAGAAGGAAGAAAAAAATTAACATTCTTCTGAAATTTAACAAATAGCATCATGTTGAAAAATATACACAAAACTTCCTAAAATTTTATTACTTTTTTTTGTTGTAATTTTCTATTTAATAATAAAAAAGAGAAGCAATGGAGGAAAACAAATCCATAGTGATTACTTTCATAATATAGGACTATTTTCAATTCAACATTATTCTTTTCTAACAAAAACTCATTTCAATTGTGGCTCTTAAAATCTTGACTTATGAAGAATAATATTTTAAATTGCTGATGTAAATTTTCAGTTCTTTTCTTGAAATGTTCTTCTGCAGCAAGGTAACAAACTTTAGAACAAATGCTCGAATGGCAAGAGAGAATTTTAAAAATATATACATTTTCCCTTTTTTTTTGTGCACCTTAAAATGCCATTTCCACATGCCTAATATAGAAAGTAACCACCTGTAATTTTAAAAAGAGAATGATTATATTGGTCCTCAATTGTCTTCTAATTAACTGTATATTACTATAATTTTCAGATCCTATAAACTATTTTTGGTACAAGATTCTGTTTACGTAAAGGATGTTATTTTATCAAAAATTATGTATTTGATGATATTTGATTTTAGTCCTGAAACTATATAGGAATATGCAAAAATCATTTGTTACATAAGATGACTGAGGCTGAAATCACTTATATATTCAGGAAGCACATTTCTATAACAGCAGACCATGAAGTGCTGAGTTAACTACATTTCTTACAGCAAAATAGAGTTATTATCCTTCATAACATTACTATACCAGATGAAGTCGAAAACTTAGAGTGTTTTTATCTAAGTTTTGTAATTTTTTTCAATTGTAGTCAATTAAATGATTATTACACTTTTTAATATTGTATTACATTAATAACAGGAGGTTGCTAAAAAAAAAATCCAGTAGGACAATAATCTGTGACAAGGACCTGAAATCATAAAGGAATTCTTCTGAATGCTTATTCTTTTTTTAGGAAATGAGAAATATATTAATTGGGATACAACTTTAATCAGCTTTACATATATAAAAATGTTTGCTTTTCACATAGGTCAGTAAGAAAATGAGAGCTAAAACCTATAACATGTTTTGGGTATGAAGAAGAAATAAGAAAGTTTAAGATAATGCCAGAGGCTACAGTATGAGGAATACTGACAAATAAATTAAATGAAGGTTGGATATTTCATTGAGTCCCATGATCTGCTTCTCCCTTACATATGAAGGGTAAAGTGAGTTGCAATCCAAGATGTAAGAAAGATTCAAGATTTAGGTAAGCAGAAACTGATGTGTAAATGTCCATTTTTCCTCTTACTGTCCCTTTGGTGAACATAATGGAATTCTGAAAAGGCTTCTTTGAGTCAGCTACTGAGTTAATGTGTTTAAAGGGTAAAGAGACTTTCTGTGTCAACTGAAGTGGGTAACAAGGCCTGATGCCCTGGGCTTCACTCCAAGTGTAGATTGCAAAATTGCAAAGGTGAAATCATGCTCTGAGAGAAGTGAAAGAGACCTGTCATGACAGGGGGGCCATCAGGAGGATGAAATGGGATCTCCAGAAAACTTCATGAATGATTCCCTTCTTGATTCTCCATGGTCAAACACAGAAACGAAAATACATCAGTTTGAGTTGGCCCCTGCCCAAGATATTTCCCTATATTTTTAATCAAAATGGAAAATATAATTAATTTCAGGTTCAAGAAAATGAGTTAAAGAAATTCCCCAGCATACTAGGGAAACAACTTTCTTTCCTTGTTTTTCTGAAGACATAGTTCATTATTGAGGAATTTGCCTTGTTATCACGTTATTACTTTCCTGGGGGTCTCTCTGGCCCTGCTTGAACAGCGGAGTTGAACTAAGTGACCTCCAGAGGACTCTTCCAACCTCAGTCATTCTGTGATTCTGTGCTATGATACAGGCCATTGTGCAGTGTTCTTCATCTCCTCTCTTCTACTTTAAGTGATCATTTACCTACTAATTAGAGAAAAAACTGAAAGATATAATATAGCCAGTAGGACTAGGGAAGTGATTCTCCCCATCTACTCAGCACTGGTGAGGCCACACCTTGACTACTCTGTCCAGTTCTGGGCCCCTTGATTCAGGAAGGTCACTGAGGTGCTGGAGCGAGTCCAGAGAAGAGCAACATGGCTGATGAAGGGTCTGGAACACAAGTCCTATGAGGAGTAGCTGAGGGAGCTGGAATTGTTTAGCCTGGAGAAGGGGAGGCTCAGGGGGATCTTATCACTCTTTACAACTACCTGAAAGGAGCTTGTAGCCAGGTGGGGTTTGGCTTCTTCCAGGCAACCAGCAACAGAAGGACAAGAGGGCATGGTGTTAAACTGCACTAGGAGAGGTTTAAGTTGAACATTAGGAGTATTTTCTTCACACAGAGGGTGATTTGACATTGGAATGGGTTGCCCAGGGATGTGGTGGAGTCACTGTCCCTGGAGGTGTTTGAGACAAGACAGTATGTGGTCCTCAGTGCCCTGGTTTAGTTGATATTGTGTTTGATAACAGATTGGACTCAATGAACTCAGAGGTCTTTTATAACCTAATTGATTCTGTGTTTCTGTGTGATATAAGTAGAATTGAGTTACCTAAACAAAACCCTCTATTTTAATTATTTGGGGTTTCTACCTGCTTTTCCAAAAGGGCACATTTACCCTCTCAACTCTGTATCCAAATAACGGCCTCAACAGATAACTCAGATATGCTGTGAGATTACAAGTGGCTCTCAAAGGCTTAGTTACCTACCATGGGTATCATTAACATGTCTGTACCTCACTTTTAATTTACCCCAGTTCAGCCTGGATCTAAAGGACTATTCAAGATAAACAAGTACCATAAGGAGAGATTGAGGTCAATCTGTCATTGGCAGAATCATTATCAATTACCAGAATATATATATTATTACTTTTTCTTTGGTCAAAAGTTAAAAATCAATCATGAAAGAAGTAGTGTTTTGATGACAGAGGCAAGACTGTCAGGATAGTTTAAAGCTCCAAGTGGTCTTCCTCTGCACTCTGTGTAAGAGCGACTGGTACAGAACATGGAACTTGCCTACATTTGATTTTACTCTCCAGCAACTATACTGCCTGACTTTCCAAATCTTACTGCAATTTGAAAACACTTGAAGATACTAAAAAATCATGTCATTGGCTTCCTTACTTCTAGAGCAAAAAGATAGCTGACACTTAACCAAAGTCTTCTGACAAACAAAAATTTCTCTAACATTTGAACTCTTTAAGTTTGGTGGGTTTTTTGTTTTTTCATTGTGGGTTTTTTTCACTTTTTTTTCTGCCTTGGCTCAACAGGCTACAAGGGAGTTTTCCCCTGGTATTATTTCTTGTTTGCTGAGCATGCTGTACAGTATATTGAAATCAAAGGAAGATTCATATTGACATCACAGGATTAAGTCTTACTAATGTGTAACCGGTTATTTTCAATGCAAGCATAGTCACTAGCAATCTTATCAGAAAAGATACACAGTGCACAACACATTTTTCAGTGTTTGAAAACATTAAACATGCAGCTTCCTTACAAAGTGTCTGGAACTTCAATTTCTGTATTTAATTACTAAGTATTTTTTAATTCCTTAATCAAATTTCATGAAAGTAAAGAAACACATTTATATGGAGAAAAATTGAGTCAGACCAGACTATCACTAAAAATGAACATTGCTAAAACAAAGTCTCTTATGTTAGTTTTTTGCCAAATTCTTCTGGGGAAATTCCTAGCTTTCAACTTTCTTCCCCATTTTAACCTGTCAAGACCAATTTCAGAGATGTACACAAGCATAATTTTAAACACAATTTCTTTTGCCCTACAAAGCTGGTCTCCCTACATCAATGTGAGTCTGAAAATTGGTCATATCACATAAATTTGCTCAAATATTTCATAACTCCACCATTCAAATTAAGCCATACATAGTAATTATAAACTAGTTTTGCAAAATACCACAGCTCCTTTAGTTTAATTATGTGAGGTTTTATTTCAAATAATGTTTATAATGTCCTGCTAAAATAATAAAAAAAAACCCTACGCTCTCAACAACTTCTAATGTTGGTTAGTATTGGATGTACTAATTCAGACTGCAAATATATTTGGTTCTTAAAACATAGTTACAGTATTTAATGGGCTGCTGCTTTCTTAGCTACCAGTAGATGCTGAGTAATTCGAATGTGAGGATATATAATAGACTGCAGTGTAGACACTGTGTTAGAGCTCCTGTGTTAAATGGTGAAGAAAATTCTATGGTTGGAGCTTAATAACAGGAGTACATCAAATACTCTATAAAGTCAGTAGAGAGAAGTACCTAACTTAACTCTTGTTTAAAGGGAATTAGTCTTTAACTTCCAATCATACTCTTATAAATCCTTAGCATTTAAAAATTGACTTCTGTTTCTTTTTGTTGCTCAATTCTAATTAATTTGTCACTTATTTCTGAAAAGGTTCATGTTTTTACTTGTCTGCTTCTATTTTCTTAAGTTCTGAAAAGTTTAATGGTGGCATTCTCTTTCTTGAAGTTTTTATGCTATATGGGTAACAAAATAGTAATAGAGGGATGTGGGAGTTTTCATCACTTATCAAGTTT
>JAWWLV010000045.1:8154169-8176134 GCA_035041135.1 Platyrinchus mystaceus
TTCTTGAAGTTTTTATGCTATATGGGTAACAAAATAGTAATAGAGGGATGTGGGAGTTTTCATCACTTATCAAGTTTCGTTAATTAATATTTTCTGTCTTTTCTACATTTGAAATAATCCCTTTTTGAAACTATACATCAAATGAGCTGTTTGGATTCATAGTACTCCAGTGTCCTGGTGTCTAAACTAACTGGAATTATTGGAGGTTATGGCATTAAGTCACGATGGGGAAGAACTGAGGACTAGATCCAAAACCAGACTAGAGACAGAGGTATACTGCACACTGACAGAGTTTTATGTATAGACCAAGTGGTAATAACACATGTTATTATGGTGCTGCTGCACTCACATAGACACAACCATGCTGCCTTTGGGGCACGGCCTAGATTATGTCCTTGAATTAGCTTCAGTTGCAAAGCCAGTTTAGGCTGCAGTGTAAAGTAACTAGAGGATCTGAGTATGACTCTTATTATTTGATAGGACAGAGAAGTAACATAAGAATGGAAAAATACATTTCACGACCAGATGCAAATAAATTTTAATAAGACATACGTGATTAGATAACATTTAGAATGCACTCCTAATATATTAGGAGTTTCAGTGTTTCTTGATTTGTATTTACCAATAAATCTCATCTGCTCCAATAAAAATTTCATGAAGAGTTAGCAATCTAAAGGTTTGTAAGTCTTAAAGATCTTGCCTGTTCTGGAGTGGGATTCATCCCACGAGCTTAAAATTGCAAACATGGACATTATTACCAATGGCTGACATCCCATGACCTCTTTTTAGTTAAAGGAGGGAAGTGGGGATCTCCAAGTGGGGATCTCCAAGGATTCAACTTTTATCCTAAAATAGGATAAAATTAGCCATATATATTGCACACTGTATCTACCTCTTTCTCTCTCTACCACTCTTCTGTCCTAAATTAAATTCTTGTCTGCACAGATTCGGCTTGCAAGCATGTTCTGGCACTTCTAGGGTGCATTTTATCTGATCTGTGTTAGATGTCTTCTTTAGAGTGAGATGAACCATTCTCTACAAGTACCCACTTCACTCCATTGACTATAAACAAGATCTAAATGACTCCTTCTGTAGGCAGCTACTTTTGGCCAGATGATTCCCATACACTGTCTAATGTAGCACACATAGCTGGAGGAAGAGTTAGATCATTTCAGAATAATGAACATCTCCAGTGGTTTATATATCCCCTCTGGGGCTATATATAACTTAGCATTTATTGAAGCTGTTCTGATATATGTTAGCAGCCAAACTGGCACTAAGATCAAGGGAGAGCAGAGATACTGTAAACCACATTTCATATTTCATCTTTTGGCCAGTCCTGAGAGCAGGTCACTCTTGTTGAATCCATTCTTCACGAGACATACATCTGAACTCAGGATAAACTTAATCCAAACCCACATTTTATCACAGGATAAATTCAGGGTTGTGTGCCAGACCCAAGTGTAGTGGAATTCCAGTCTGTGGAACGCAAGGATGATTTTGTGCAAGTTTGGCCAAGTTTTAGATAAAGCCTAGACAGTAGAGACATGTTTGTGGTGTTTTGTGAGGTGAAGGGAAATTTTGAGGGAAATTAGGTTGTCTTTTGAAGAATGGATTGTGAAAACTGTCAGAGAACAGTCTAGCCATTAGCTACTTATTTTCATATTTTAGTAACAATAAGCTGTTAAGGAAGTTTGAGATGTTAATGTAATGACTTACTTTTTTTGTGTTTTTTTGACTTTACATCCCTCAATAACTTCATCTGTAGATCTTAAAGCAGCATAAAAGAAAGCAGTATGATCTTCATATTATGCAGATAGAAAACAGAAGGCATCAGAATGTTTCCTAAGGATAACAATCAGGCCAGGGAAAATTCAGAATTGCAAAACCTGGTTTTTTAAGCTCTAGGCCAGGCTTCTTTACATGAAACAGCACCCCTAACACTGGAACTAGTATAAAGTGTGTGCACATGCATTCGAGCATCTCTAAATCAGCAGGAAGTTGACATGAAAGCATTTAAATTTCTAGACTAAGTTATAATTTGTTTCCATTGCATAGTGTCATAAAACTTGATAAAGAATATGTTTTCAGGCAATGAATTTACTTCCAGTAATGTAGAAACTGAATATATTCCTGAGAAGCTGTATTGGTTCCAAGGCAAGCAGATCCCAATGCTGCTAGCTGGCCTGAGCTGTTGCTGAATTGTTCTAATCAGTGCTCAATACATTGCATGGAAAAATTTGATGCTGCAGGATAGATCCTAAATAATTTTTTCTTGATATTACATTTGTAGGCACAGATGAAAAATAGTACTTGACGACTCATTTTAGTTGGCAGTGCTCAAATGCAGATAGTGAATAAAAACCCAGATAAAATTAAGTATTTAAAAATGAGAAGCTAATGAAAAAAATAGGGGACCAACTGAGAGCATACTCTGTTACAGACAGGTAGAAAGTTGATTACTCTCTGAAGATTGAAATGATTCAACTAAGAAATATAGGATATGAATCATGTAGTACAGTGACAATAAACTCAGAAAATTACCCAGCAAAGGAACAGAACTTAAATAAACTGTCTGAATTTGAAGGGCTCCAAAGCTTCAATCTTAACAGTTCAAGAGCTTTGTATGTCACTTTTAGAGACTGCTGAGCTAGTTGAAGGCATTTGGAAAAACATATTTAAAGAGCATTTAAAAAAAATGAGACTGTGCATATGCCAAGCATTACTCCACTCCATGGAGACTTGGAAAGGCCCTGAAATAGGCTCTGCAGAGAGATCACCTTGCACTGTGGGTATTACGTGGTTTGTTCCCAGGCTGCACACAATCCCGACACTGTCAGTGACAGCTCGGCTCGTCCTGGTGGAAGAGTGATGGGAATTGGGCTTGACTGGGGCTGTAGTACTTCATTGCTTCCATGACTTTCTCCTGCTTGAGATACAGTAAACTAATCATGAGATATTAATGGTATTTCACTTGTCTTACATCCTTAACAGCCTGTTTATTTGCTTCTCCATTTTCTTTAGCATTGCCTCCTGTATACTCTGCTCTGCAAACCCATCCACAAAAGCATTACCCTTTCTCCACTGAAGTTGCTCAGCCACTTCTGCCATCACACTTAATGTCTCCAGCTGCTTCCCTTAGCTGTGTCACACAGAAGTACTTCTGGAAAGGATACACAGTGGTATCATTGTTTTTCCTGCCAGGTTCTCCATTCTGTCCTTATTATTTCCTATCCTTTTTGATTTATGTTAGCCTTCTACATTACTAGGTTGAAGATTGTATCATTTACAGTGTTGCAGACCTCAGACACTTTAAAGAAATGTGTTAGCCCCTGAATAATAATGAGCTTGGTTTTAAAACTATGTATTTGCATGATCATGTTTACACATTTTATTTGCCCTCTTCAATTTTACATGAGACTTTACAGTAAAGGTTTTAACCCTGAGGGCTGAGGTGGGGTGTTCTTTATATGAAAGCTGAGATTCTTATATAAAAATATTACTCTAGGAGCTGAAGGTTAGAGAAAACATCAGATATCTCAAAAGTTCTTTGTCTACTGATCAAGAGATGATAGATCCATAAAAGCTGAACTACTGATAAAGTTCTTCATTCTTTGAGGAAGAGGAAGAAATGCCAAGAAATGCCAAAGTTATTCTGAACTTTGGCAATTAGATATGAAAGGAAGAGTTTGGTGCAGCTTACCAATCTGTCAGACACTTTTGTCACTACACCTGAAAAAAGAACTTGAAACTGGGTGTACAGGGAGTGAGAAAGAGGCTTCCTAGAAAAGGCTGAAAAATTTGTTGCATGGAAAACCTGTGATGTCGATCTCTGAGACAAAACTTGATGGCAGACGTGGACCTTAGACTTGATAGGAAAATTCTGCTCTATCTGGAGAGAATGAGTGTAAATGGAAAAACAAATAGCTGATATGCCTAATTCCCAGTGAGCATTATAATAACTAGTAACAGGTGTGTCCCATAAAGAGCCTGTACCTCCATTCTATATAGGGGATTTAGGGCTGGAAATCTGGTGTTATGGTGCTACCAAGAAGTTCAAATCTGCTTTCATGGCTTTCCTTTTTAATGATGGAAGGAAGATAATCTTATATACAGTGTTTTCCTGAAGGTGTCTAACTAAAAAGGGGCAGACTGGTAAATATGGTTGTAAACAAATATATTTTCTTAATTCCTTCCACCCATCTAAATGATAACCATAAATTATGGAAATTTAAACTTAGATTTTTTTCTTCAGGTTTGTCAAACTAATACCAAGTCTTTCAAATAATTATGACTGATATATGCAATAACATTTCTATTAATTTTAGTGGCAATATGCTATGCATAACATTAAATACCTTCATGTTATTTATAGGTTATAATTTTGTTAGGTGTAAATAAATAAGTATGAGAGGTCAAATCCAAATGGGCAAATTTCAATTGCAGGTCAGAAAAACTTCCAGGAAAATAAACCTACCAAATTTAATGTGATTGAAAATGTTCCACATTTTATAAAATACATTTAGGACCTTATTGCATTATGCAGCAGAAATTAGTGGGTAAAATCTACGTGGTGCAAAGTAAATATTTTCAAAGATCAAGTTGTGCAATCAGTAAAAGTCCTTGAATTCACCTCAACCTACTAGTTGTGCAAAGAAAACCTCTGCTTGAGCATTCTGGCATGAGAACCTACACATTATCCTGCCTGATGAACAGTGAAGAGATTCACAGGAGTAGAAAGAACATCTTTATGCAATTTCAGAGAAGAATGGCTAACTGATGTTTTAAATGATGATATGACAAAATGATTAGACTGAACAGAGGTAAGTTACTTCCAGTATCTGGCAGTGGAATGCAATTTCAATCCAATAGCAGCAGTTCTCTTGTGAGATTTGACCAAAGGGGAGTACTTGAAAAAGATAAAGATCAAAGGATGGTGGGCTAGGCTGTGGGAATCTTGTAGATAAAATTCCAAATCTGGATGAGCAGCATCCGTTGCTCTCAGCTTCTTGGCCTCCTTTCATTTCACCCAAAATACAGCTGCAGAGGTTTTGTATCTTGTTCTTTCCTTATTTCCTTACATATTAAGTTTAAGTTTCTCTTCCTTACTTTCAAAACACTTCACAGGTCCACTCCTGGTTGTACCACTGCTCTCCTCACCTCTTCCTCTCTCTGCAGCCTGCCAGCCCTCCTTTTCTGACTGCCTTCTTTGTCTTCCAAAACTACTGAACATTTTGCACCTTTTTTTACTATGCCACCCTGTAGCTCTGGAACAGTTTAGTGATTATTCCAGGCCAAACAGCTTCTCTGTTGCCCTCAAAACCTGTTTTAAAAATCCCTCACATTTATGTTTTGGTATGTCAGCGAACAGACTTTCTTCCCTTGATTTGATGTATAAAGGAATAACTTCCATCTATAATTTCTGGCAGCCCACAGCCACATAGGAAAGGAGATAATGAGCCAGAGTTCATGAATGGAGGAGTGTGGGGGATCTCAGTACTCAGCAAACCTCCGCAGCTCAGGAATGGAGGCAACTACACAACTTTAAACAAGTGGAGTTAAGCTGAAAGGATGTAGGGACACACATAGTTTGTTTCACTCTTGATTTTGTTTAATTTAAACCATAGTTTGCTTTTAAGCAAGCATAAAGCACTCTAATCAATATGAAGGTGACATATAGCAGCTTATACCACTTATTAAATTACTCTTTTTATAACACTTTTCATCAGCATATGTGAGAGCACTTTACAGGCAAGATGGCAGAACTGTTCCCACTTTGAAGAAGTGGAGACTGAAGTACAGAGACTTGAGATCCATTTCCAAGGACACAACAGTCTGTAGTGGAGAAGCAGAAATAAATCCATGTCCTCTGAATTCCACCTTTGAGGCCTGTCCATTACAGCATGTGGCCAACTGCCTATTCTTTCCTACTTCCTAGCAAAGCTTTACAAGTGTAGTAGGTAACAAGAGGACAAAATTCAGTGGTCAGGCCATGAAGTCAGTTCTTTTATCAGGTTAGAGTATGTTTATGAACTGGTTCAGAATAGTCCTCTAAAGTAAAGCACACAAAAGGTTTTGTCTTTTCCCCCCTGCCCACTAATTGAATTCATATTTTTATGACATCTGGGTAAGTAAATCCCCTAAATGGGTTCTTTCCTCTAAGAATGAAATAGAAGTAAGAAACATTTCCTCATAAAATGTTAAAACCAAATATCCATCTCTTCAAGGATGAAGAGTCATTATCACCAGTCAGTGGATCCTGCAAGTGACTTTTTAGTTTGGATGTCTAGATTCAGTAGGAAAATAGTTTTGATTTGAAACTACTGCAGTCATTAAGAGAAAAATATACTTGGAAAATGAGAAAATCAGGTAATGTACTCACTTCTATTCATTTATGAATTCCAGTAACATGGACAGAAAATTGAAATGAAAGCACCCATTTTAGATAGCTATAAATAAACTGGAAATGCAGTCCTGCTGACATAAAGAGCTCATGGGGCTCTTTTTTTTTGGTTTGCCACTGAAGGAAAGCTCTTGCCTTTCACATATGCTTTACAATGAAACTGTGTTCGGGCCAGATAGTGCTATAAGGTCAATACATATATATTCGGAAAAGAAAACTTGTGGAAGACATATGAACAATTTCCTTTCTTTAATGCAGAGGGTTGTGTTTGGGATCTCCTAAGGGAATGTACTGGTGGTTTGATTCAGAGAATGAATAAAAACATGACCTTTTGAGAACCAAAGGTTAATCTAACACAACAGCATCCAGAGGAGAAGTTATAACTACTCAGAAGCCCCACAGAATAGCCTGAGGCAATAACTGGCAAACAGTGAAGAGAGCGGCCCAAGTAGGATAAAAACTTTTTATTTTTTATAAAAAATATAAACCAAGCTGGTATGTAACCTTGACTTAAGTCAAGGAACTGTCAGGAAGGTGCACATCGGTTCTGTACTTAGATCCCTTGAGTTCTCAGGCACTATGGAGCAAAAACTTGCCATTCTGTGACTTTCAGGCTTTTTATTAAATGTTAAGAGGAACATAAACAGTTCAGTCTACCTAATGGGTTTTATTTTTATGTCAAAGACATAGTTATTGATCTTTTGTTTTGAAAGTTAGTTTGTAGAATATACAGTTCATACCATAATTCACACAGAGCAGTGTCCAGAGTCCCTGTAAAAACTGAACAAATCAAAGTGTAATTATGACATGTAAACCCATATCCTGGGCTGCATCACAAGAAGCATGGCCAGCAAGCTGAGAAAGGAGATTCTGCTCCTCTATTCTGCTTTTGTGAAAAACCCCCTGTAGTGCTGCATCCATCTCTGGGGCCCCAAATAAATAAAAGAATATGGACTGGCTTGAGTGGATCCAGTGGATCATAGATGATCATAGGGCACCTCTCCTGTGAGAAAAGTTGGGGTTGTTTAAACTGGAGAAAAGAAGGCTCAGAGGGGACTTTATAGCACCTTCCAGTGCCTAAAGGAAGTCAACAAGAGAGCTGGAGAAGGACTTTTTACAAGGACATGTAGTGATAACATCAGGAGGAATGGCTTTAAACTGAAAGAGGGTAGATTAAGAAGAAACTCTTTACTGTGAGGATGGTGAAACACTGGAACAGTGTTTGGCAGCAAAGTTGAGGATCCCTAGAAGTGTTCAAGTCCAGGTTGGATTATTTTTTGAGCAACTTGGTCTAGTGGAAGGTGTTCCCTGCTGTTCTTGGTTGCCCCTGGCTGGATGCTTTCTGCCCACCAAGCCACTCTGTCAGTCAGTCCTCTCTTCAACTGGAAAGGGAAGAGAAAAATATAACAAAAGGCTCATGTGTTGAGATAGGGATGGGCAGACATCACTCACCAATTACCATCATGGACAGACTTGACCTAGGAAAATTAGCTGAATGTATTATCAATCAAAATCAGATTAGGATAATGAGAAGTAAAACAAATCTCACATATTCTTATTCCTTTCTTCTCTGTCTGCAATTACTTCTGTACAATCTTTTATTTTCTTTTTTTTTTTTTTTCTTAAACGTTGTCACAGAGGCATAGTCCAGATGGGCTGGACCTTGGCCAGTGGCAGGTCCATCCTGGAGTTGGCTGGCACTGACTCCCTCAGATACAGGGAAGCTTCTGGCAGCTTCTCACAGAAGACACTCCTATAACCCTGCCACTGCTGAAACCTTGCCACACAAACCCAATACATGTGCCTATGGCAAGGGGGTTGGAACTAGATGATCTTTAAGGTCCCTTCCAATCCAAACCATTCTATGATTCTGTGAAATCCAGTGCATTATATTTTTAATTAAAGTTAACTTATTATATTTGAATTAATATTTTAAAATATTAAAAGTCTGTGATTCTGAAATATAATAGCACTGAGTTTGGTAGTTATGATACCAGCTAATAATTTTATCCTCCTAAACAATCCACCAGAGATTACAAATAAGGGTAGTATACAGTTTCCTCAAATACTTGAGTGTGAGGGTATTTAGTTATATATGATGTTTTTGTGACTCTCTGAGGGTTTTCTCTGGGGCCACAGGTAGTTTTTTTGGCAGAGGTTCTCCACAGAGGTAAATTCTCTTTCCTTGGTATCCTAAAATATTTATTATTATTGCAGGATTTGATTCATGCAGACAGAACAGAGACTATTCCTCATATTGGGCTAAATAGGTAGTCTTAAAATAACTATAATATTATTTTGTGTTCTGAAATTTCTTGATAAAAAATTAAAAGATTTTGTGAACAAAAAAGATCAAAACCCACATAAAGTTAACTTAGAATTTTCTTTCTGTAGCAAAAAACTGGATCCCATCTCTGTCCAGCAATGTTTTGCAGGTTATCTTATTGCTAAGAAGGCCAGTAATTTCCAGACAATATATCTTTTTTATCACAATGGTGCATTTTATAACCAAACAACTTCCATTCCTGCATAAGTTACCTCTAGTTAAAAGTGCCATCTGCACTTGTGATTCTTCTTGCAATTCTCCAGCTTTTGACTGGATACTTTTAAAAAGTGTCACTATATACTGTGAAATAAAACATTGGCAAAATGATTAAATCAAAGTAGAAGAGCAGATGTTTGCTCTCTGGAAAAGCTTAACCATTTGGGACTGAGTAAACCAATTATTTTGTTTTTCAGTTTTGGTTTCTTCATTTGTCATTCTATGTTATACTTCCATCATTAAAACCTTTTACTTCCTGCCATACTCTGTCAGAAAGTATGGAATCATTAATATAGCCTGTGTCTCCTGCTATTTCTAGCAAATCTGTATTGAACACCTGATTTCCTGACTTTTCTGTTTTTCTTATTCTCATTCTCTTTCTCTTTTTTGTATCACGCCTTCCAACAACACAGATAACAGGGATAAAATAACTGGTGGCAATAGTAATAATTTTGTCTTTAGCTTTACCTTATTTCTGAAAAGCTGAATCCTTTTCCTCATTTTTGTTGTAAAGATTTTAGGATTTTACCAGACTATCTTTTTGGTATGAGGGCCATAGCACTACTTCAAAACATTTATCAGTCTGTCACATTCAGTTAAAATTGCACATTGTATTCCAGAGCTATTTAGAGGGCATATAGGCAGACAGACACAGGGAACTCTCTCTTCAGTTTCCTTAGAAACTTCCTCTTTTATTCCAAAATTAGTGACCTATCTGTGAAAAATGTTTGAGTAGACAGCAACCTATGTTATATCAGAAATGTCATGCTTGGGGAAAATAGTAAGAAATATTTCTGAAGAAATTAAATGTCTAATTTAAAAGATAGTCCCTGTTTACCATCCACAGTTAAAGAACCAAACCTATCAGTACTGTCAAATTAATTGTCTGGGATATAATGTACCTTTAATGGTTCTAATTGCATAGATAATCCTATCTCCAACATCTTTTTTGTTGTCTTCTCCTGGGACTCCTGGGATAATATTCATTTCAACTTTCATTAAGCTGTTGATCTTTGATACATATTATTATTTTTCTTCAGTTATATATATAAAAAATCTATATTAGCACTATACAAAATAAAAAACTTCAGCAAAAAGCTTTACAATTTGATAAATTAAATAGCAGAGTCCAGTTCAAGACACAAAGTCTTGTTAGAATAAATCATTTGCTATGTTACCTTAAGCAAGCTACTGCCATTTTTCCTCTCTAACGCATGGATAATGAAAAGGATTTGTCTGTAAAGTGAATTAGGATTTACAGATAAACCACAATAAGAAAGAAATAATACATGATTATGAACTTATTTATTCAAGTGAATATGGGCAATATATTATTGTCATTATATAATATATTATTATATTATTATATAATTTTGTAAAAAGTCATAGAGGATTATATGAATAGAGGTTGGTTCCTTCTGCCAAGGCCATCACTATGGACATATCCAGACTCAGAAAGCTGGTTGAAAAAATAAAGTATCAAATACATGAAAAGTGCTGCATTGCACACTTGAATTTAATAATCCACTATTATTACTGTTTAAGCCTGTGTTCCACTGGAACTGTAAAGAATACACAGGTAGAGTGACTGGAATAAGCTTTGATTACTCATACTGATAAATTGGAATAGATCTGAGTTCTGTCTGAATGTAAGATGGAAGGCTAATCCTTCTGCCATATGGTTTGGAATCACTATTACCCTTACAGTCTCAGATGTTGGTCTCAAGTGGTCATTATGGCTGTGCAACATCCCCTGTGGCTCATTAATTAGCTTAGAGGTTAGAGAGATAACTGAACTGTTATTAAAACAAAAGACTTGAGAATTGCTCAAGCAATAACAAAAAGAGAGATCTGGAAGGAATTGGTAATGGGATCTAACAACTTAACCATTAGAAAGAATCATGTTCTCTGCTAGGAAAACAAGTGGGAACAATTTTCCGTAATTTGGCAAACTGTCATTAATTATAGCAAAGAGATAGGAAATATAGGATAGAGTTTTAACTTTATGTGGCTTTTACTGTGGTAACTTAAGGATAAATTGTTTAAATAACTTTAAGAGTTGGAACTTAATGAAATACACAAATACAAAAGTGATTTCTGTGCCTCATAAGCTACTAACTTGTCTTCAGCAATGAATTGTGAATTGATATAATTCCACAAATATCAAATACCACAGATATTGCTCGTAGTTCAAGCATTATTTAAGCTTGATTCCATTTTAGGAATAGAAATGAACTTCCACTCCAGAATGAAACTTTCTTTACACTTGAGTTCAAAGTTTTTAGCTGGGGGAAAAAAACAAACCAAACCAAACCAAAACAAAATCCCCAAACAAACCCCCTGCCCCTCCCAACCCCCACTAATAATAATTAATTATATATAGGACCAGTAATCTTGACAACTGCCTTGGAAAGCCACATTTAGTTTTAATGACACTTTAATATGTTTCCAAAGATGAAGATAAGAAAGTCTGTAAAGTAGGAAAGCTTGAGCTGCAGGATAAATGTATGTTCGTGGTGAGTTATTCCAAATAGGTCTTGCTCGCCTTCAAACCAAGGTATTCACTTATCTATGAAGGTAAACATTGTCCTAAATACTTGTAGCGTTAGGACTTTACATAGTAACTGCAAAAAAAGCCTTCTAAACACTCTAGAAAAAAAACAAACTATAGAGCAGGACACAATTTGAGGTAGGAATTCTTAAAACACACTCACAAAACATTCCATACATTTCAAGGATTATAGGTGGAATTTATCTAGTACACATAGAAAAAAAATCTACAGCTGAGTCACAATTGATATGCCTTTCCCACTGAAAGGCATCTCACCCAAACCCATCAATACTGTTTCCTTTAAATCTTCAATGAATAATTAAAATGTTTCTTTTCATTTTTATGTCCATTGTGTCTTTATGGGTATTTTATAGTAGTATTGATAATGATGGCAGTTTTATACTGCCTTTATACAATGATCCAGGAAACAATGATACTAGTGGCTTACCTCCAGTATGTGCCATGAATATCACCAGTTTATTGCACTTTAATGAGGATAATTTCTAATCAGACAGCTTTGAGAAAGGCAAAGGGATATGAAGGTCCTTGTAGTCTTCTCATTAGCATCACAGATAACAGTCTATTCAGATTTGACTGTGGGACATGGGGCATGGGGTTGCACATCATCTTTTCCTAATGAGATTAAGGATATTCTTGTCTGCATTTTTGTTAGTGTTATAGGAGAAGTGTACATCATGAAAACTTTGTACTTTCTAACCATGACATCCACCTGAAATGCAATTAATCACTGTAGTGATGATTAATTTGAACAGATATTTCTTTAGAAAATGTCAAGCCATATTTTTTAAAGTATCTTGATAGCCAACTTAATTTTTAGAAATGATGGAGTGTCCCGTTAGCTACCCATTTACTTTATTTGCAATGTATATACCTTTTTTAGGTATTTTTCCTAAAAAATATTACTTTTCTATCAGAAAAGCAAATCAGGAAGACAAAACAAGGAGAAATGTGACTCTCACAAGTGTCAGTGAATGACCAAATCAGGAACTACACAAAAACAGCTGTCTCTCAAACAAACTGCCTTATGATTTGTTTCATGGTCTTGTTGTTAACCTGACACCAACACCCAGTACATTGATAGGACTACAGGTTTCCCTCAGTTTGTAGGTGTAAACTTCACACTGGAATAGCAATAAGGACATGAGATAGGTACCAGGAGTAGGTAACCTGATTACATCCCCCTCACTATTAACAATTGTTTAGTTATTTGTTAAGCTTAGCCTTCTGAGACATTTAAATTAGGAGGCAAGTGTCTCAAAGCTGTTTCTATAATCAGGGAGAGATGCAAACCCATTCCATGGCAATATAGACTGAATCTCTGTGAGGTCATTAAATCCACATATTAGCCATACTACCTTCTCGAAGTGCTTGTCTCTGTTCCCCAAGCATGGATGAACCTGGGAAGCTGTTAAATCAGCATCTGCAGCTGGAAGAATTATTACTGCCTGCAGTGTCCACAGTACTTGTGTGCTGAGACTCTGAAGGTGGGACAGGGAGAGAGGTAGCTGAAGTCTCCTACAGTGCTTAGGTGGAGAATTTTCTTTCCATGTTACTCCCAGAGCACCAGAGTTCACTGAGGTCACTATCCAAAATGCCAACAGACTGTAATATGACATATCTTCATCCAAAGAAAATATTCGCATTTTGTTGATTTCCAGGGGATTTTCCTACTTTGCTGATTTCCAGACTTCTCAAAGAACAATGATCCTTGCTCTTGTCATCAGAGTTGTGTTATTGGAGTTGTGTCTATTCACTCAGGAAATTTTATTAGGACAATAAACAATAATTACCAGATTGTATTTGATTTTAATAATCTTTTAAGTGTTTTAGACACACAGTAAATTCAAAGATGTTCTTCTTAAATGAAGATACATCTGCTGCTTCTAAGATCTCTAGTTCACTGCAAGAGAATACTTAAGCCTGTGTCTTTAGGCAACCCAGCTGCAAGTACAGCAACTATCAAGAAGCTGGGAGCAAATTTTTAAAAAATTGTATTTATTTTATAAGAACAACAGTGAATTTTAGAAGGTTTTACAATCTGATCTTTCATTTTGAGAATGTCTGAATAATGTAATAGGAAAATACTGTTTGGATTGATCAGCTTCCAGTCTGTAAAATTTTCATATATTTCTAGCTTGAAATGTCAGCAGTTTGTAATGGCAATTAATACAGCTATTTGGAAGATGAAGGGAAATTATGAAATAACTAAAAAGACCAAGTTTATTTTGAAAGTCATAATAGGGACATCTAGATCTGATATATTATTCTACAGAGAATGGATGCTGGTCTGATTCTCTGAACACAGGAAGGTTTGAACAGACAGTAATTCCTGTGTTCATGTTTCTATGTCTCTCTTTGAAGGCTCACTGCCCCTTTTGGTTTAGAAAGTGGTACTTAAATGGTGGGTCCCTGACAGGTGGGTCCCTAATTTAAGCTTTGGAACTTTACCTGAAGTCAAGAAACTTGAAAGAATATTAAAACATTTATGCCAATGTTTGGTGCAATGAGCCTGATTTGTCACTGGAAATGTATGGGAACTGTCACAGTCTGACCTGTGACCATTTTATATTATATTTGAAGATATGATTTTGATTGAAGCTGAGGTAAGAGACTTCTATTTAGTACAGAATAAATTGCATTTCAGGGAAGAAATAATCTTTTGTATAATACAAGAGTCAGGAAATGTGACTTTTCAACAATAAATTTAATTTTATATCCCTTAGTTGTTAATAACTGAAAGGAGACATCTAATGCCACCAAAGTCTATTTAAATCTTTGAACTGTGCTAACTATTTCTTTGAATTATGTTAATCATTACTTGTATAAACCACAAGATGTGGCTTTTAGCACCACACAAGAGAATTTTTACTGTTTGCCTTTATATAGAACAGGGCAAGCCAAATGTGTAACCACGTAATTATTAGTTATGTAAATTATTATTTATGTATGGATTTGATCTTTGGAGCAAAAGTTTCCAATGTTTGCACAACAAATAAACGTCTGGTCTCCAAACTGGCTGAAGCCAGTTGAAAGCCATACCCTTTTAACATTTTATTATTTTCTCCTAAATCCCCTGCAAATTTTGCTTCATTACCTTCACAAAACACTCAGCTGAACCAACAGCTGCTGCGAGTTCAAGTGTGTGTACACTTTAAAGGTAATTCACTGCTGGTGTCACTGAACAAGAGTGTTTTTCCAAAAGCTAAAGGGAGTAGGGAAGATTGCAGCACTGGCGGGTAGGGAAGACCAAAGACCTTCAATTAGCAGAAGCATTTACATCCTTGGCTCTTTGAAGGCTGTGACAAGTTGCTTAAACTTGGCATCGAGGACTTGGCATTGCAGACTTGGCATTAGATACACACTGTCAAGTATGAAAGGTACAGGCATATGGTAAGCACTTAAATATGTGATGCTGAAGGGTATGGGTAGTAACTAAGAAGAATTGGTAGCAGATGTTCCTTCAGGATGCATGTGTATTTAGGTCCTATGGAAAGGCCCACAGCTTTAATGACAACTACTAACATTTGAGCTATGGAAGTTCCATAAAGTCTGCCTCACCTGTAGAGCTGTCTGTGTAATCCAGCCATTTCCCCAAGACAGTCTTGTCTTTCCTGTATTAGACAGCTACAGAAAAGGTAATGAAGTTGAACTAATTCTCTAACCATTTAAAATTACATGTTTCTTAATAAAAGAGTTAGTCAATGTAATTAAAATTATCCATTTATCTTTTTTTTTTTCTTTTTAAAACCTCAAATTAGTGACAAGTATATCTAGAAAGAGATTCAGAACTTTAGAGATTGTGATTGGGTTTTAGGGTGACATACCACCAGTTAGAAAAGCATCCTATGAAGGAATAAGTTACTTTAAATATCTAGTGTTACTGTTTTCACCATTTCAGAAGTACAGGCATAAACCATCCTGTTTCATTCATTTTGGACTTCTATTGTGATATATGTGATCTCTTTTACACATGCAATTGTTTGAACAAATTGATTTTTTAAAAAATAAATTATTTTACATATTTTATGAAGTGTTCTTGTTTCACTTTCTTTAAAGCCCTTTTTAACTATTGTTTATGTAGGAAGTTATCTTCTAAATAAAAATTATTTGAAAGTAGGCTGAGAGTAATAGGGATTGAAACAGAAAGAAGCCATCTATGTCTAGTACTGTGTTCAGGATTGTGGCAAATTTTGGGACAGAGAGCGTTAATGGATCTGTTAGACTCTAAATGTATACAAAAATATTTGTTACTAAAGCAATTAGGAATGCACAAAGACAGGAAAATATTTATCCTGCCCATTTTTAACACATTCCAAAATGGATGGATCATGATGCAGCCCATGACATGATTCCCTGCCGCTGGCTGATGCAAAATTATTTCAAATGAAAGTTATTTCAAAGTTATCCAGTACCAAGAGGTTTATTCTGGGTCTGTATTAACTCTTTTCCTCACACGTTCTCTCAAACTGTTGACTATTTTCTTCCAAGATTTGCCTTTTTTTCCCAGCTTTCCTACCTTAACAGCCTTTCCCATTACTCCTGCTCAGGGATGCTCTCACCTTTCTAAATCTTAGTCACACAATGAATTAAATAATATGAAGGACATGACCTGACCCCCACAACGTGTGCTGTAGTATAGTCTGAGTTCTATTGCATGTGTAATGGTGAGCAACACATGTGGGGCTGGGGAAAAGCAAAAGGACAAAAGAGTGGATATATTTTTAAAAATACAGACAAGTAAGAGAACTATGATAATGTCTAGTGATGTAAAGGAAACTATTATGCTGCTACTGGATAGTGCAAAATTCATTGAAATAAGTGGAAATATTCTCAACTTACAATAAAATATTATTTACAAACCAATGTGCAAAAAATCCTTGTACATTTTTAAAGAAAAATTATAATCTCTCATAATTTAATTATTTTATAATGCAATAGCTATGTTGACTAAATTTTATATGAGCTAGGTTTGACTTTTTATTTTCCATGAATATTCAAAGCTTGTCATTGAGACTAAAATGGAAGCCTACTATAGTGTCCATTTAAAGGCTAATGGACTTGAGACTAAATGGCAACTTACTGATCATGACCATAAAAAAACTTTCCAACCTTTACAGTTATAAAGTTTCCAGTACTTGGTTAGGAAAAAAAAAAAAAAAAAGAAAATATATCCACTTTTAAAAATAGAAATACAATATTTGAAATCAAAAGTTGCGAAGATTTATAGCATGAGTGAAAAAAAATCAAAATTCTGAGCTTTGCACTGTGCTAAGGATTGGATGTGAAGGCTCTTATTTGGCAAAAATACATACAATGACTTGTTTTTCCCTTGTAATAGTTATAGTCAAATGCTACTCTGTCCAGCAGGTTAAAATTTATTCCTTTTCTGAACATGACATTCATGAAAAGCTTCATAATATTCAAGAAAGAGACTGAAGGGAAACAGTTCCCAATGCTTCTTGATAAAAATATCCATAAATCATTTTAATGTGATAACATGCATTTTGTAAATGTAGAGTGGACTAGACAGCAGGTGCCTTCCTGTTTCTTTACTTGCTTCATTTCCTTTTGACTGATGAGAAACAACACACCTTGAACCGGAAGATGATCCTATTCCTTCATGTAACAGAACTTCCCATCCTCTCCAAATTCAGACACTCTAATAAAAAAATACTAAAACCCAAGGATTTTGTATTTAGTTGTTGGTTTGCGTTTGGCTGGGTTTTTTTCTGTAAGCACACATCAGGATTGAGTCCCTACACTTCAGAGATTATTAAGGAACTAACATTTCCACGGGCCTAATTGGCCACTGTAAGAAAGAAAAAGTACTCAAGAAAGAAAGAGAATAATTGTTTCACCAAGATAGAAATTGTTATTCTGTGGTTCCTCTGATGTTAAGAGAAAAACTTTTAAATAGGCTTGAGAACCTATAGCATTTTTACTGCTCTTCATTCCTTATCATATTCTGAGGTATTTTCTTACATGTAGGATGTAAATGGATTGGAAATTTCAGTCTTTGTAGAATCTGTGCTTAAAATATAGCTATGACAAAATGAAAAAGCAACACTATAAAAGTTTTAATTTAGAATAAATAGTATTTTAATCTATCAATTTAATGTCTAAGTAATGCCATTTTCACCCCTAAAATGTGGCAACAGGACGGTTAATACGGACTGTTGTTCATCTTCTCTTCACTAAGAAAACTAGGGAACATAAAACCTTCTGGAAAAAAAAAGAACAAGCAAATAAACACATGTGTTGCCACTTCAATAAAACTATGAAGGACCTAAGATAGGGAACTTCTTGCCACAGCTTGTTGATGGTAAATTCTGAATGAATACAGAGGAAGGCTGAGGGAGTTCCTGGAAGTGAAAGCCATCAGGCACATAATTTTAAACTCAGAAAGACCCAGAATCAAACTGTTATGGTGTTGTATAATTTTATTTTTAGTCTCTCATTATGTTTTCATTAGCCATTCACATCTAGACTTTATAGGACAAAATTTCTTGGGCTAAATAGACTTTTGGTCAGACATAATACATCTACTGTACACTTATATCTTATATACATGTTTCTCAAATACCAGAAAAGAATTTGGCAAAACTTCTTTGAAAGGATACTTTTAAATAATATTAATCAAAACTTTTAGCAAGTATTTCCCAGGAAATTTTAGATATTGGACAAAGGTTCAGTCTAGTAAAGATTAAAATATCTTTTAGAAACTCATAATGAAAAACTAGAAAACTGATTGTTTCACTGTGGTAAGTTTGCAAAAACAATAATTTCACCTGAAACCATAGCAAGGTCTTGAAAATACGGGAATAAAATTTAGATGTAATGGAGAGGTTGTTTTAGGTGAAAAATCTGTTTAATATTTCATAGACTTTTATCTCTTTTGGTATTTTATGCCTTTTGTGCTGTATTCTTCTATGTTATTCTCTCCTTTGAAGTTTTGAGTTAAACTAACAAGTCAGAGGTCAGAGTGATGCATTCCCATTTCAGTCACACCTTTGAATTTCGTTAGCCCTCATTTTAATTTGTTCAAAATTCATTGTCAAGATTTTTATATTCATGGAAATAGATTAGTAGAATGAAACCTCTGACTACAATGATGTTATTTCATGAAAACTTAACAACTACATTTCTCTTTTCCCACTCCTAGATCTTTCCAGTAATTTAGCATTAGGGCTAGATACATGAAGAGAGCTATTGTTTCCTATTTGTATCACTGATTTTTGGTTTGTATTTTCTCTGTGTGGTTATTGAATTCCATGGCTGCTTTGTTTCATTCATCCTGCTACAAGCTCCTCTCTGTGTTCGTGACACACACCTTGCAGCCAGAGGGCCCTCTGTACACAAGTTAGCCAACAAGGGTTCCTCTAATTCCTCTTCCCTCTCCATCCCCCAGCTGCATGCTGAATTACTGTGATTTCCCTCCATAGAAACAGCATATTATCTGTCCTAGACCTAGCACAGAACTCCCACATTTAAATACGAACTTTGAGCTCTAGAAACACGACCTTTTGAAAATTGACCTAATAATAACCAGGAGTTTTCATTCCTGATTTTTCTATGAATTTTCACTATGCCACTTGTGTGTATTGGGTTGGAGACTTGGCTTGTTAGTGCTCAGAGGAATTCAAATGACGTGTTTGTTACCCCATTCCTCACCCAGGTCTTGGTAGCAGCAGTAAGTAGGTTTTTTATCTTGGGGTGGACCACACAGGATTCACAACAAAATTTCCCATTGCATAACACTGTTTCATCACTCATGAGGAAGCCAAAGCCTAAATGAAACTCCATTTTAAATGCTTCTTAATAAACTAACCTTTGTGAATGATTTACTTGTGGGCCCGGACTTTGTACTTCTACAGTTTAGGTTTATTCTGGGAAGAAACTGAAAGGAGTGCAGTGGTGTGATTTATACAACAAGCACTAGGAAAAGAAAGGAAGTTCAATAATTAGTCTAGTATAAACTCTGTGAATAATGAACAAACACTTCTAATATTTTTCAGCTAGTTACTTTCCTGACTCTGTTTTGCTCTTAGTAGGTATAATTAATTCCCTTGGGATCAGTTAGGCATCTCTGGCACCCTACAAACATTAATGAATGTATCCTTAAAAGAGACCTTGAAGTTTAGAGGTGGGTGCTATGGCACACAAGAAAGGCAATTTATGTAGACTCGGGAAATCTGTGGCAGAGCTGAAAACAAAAGAAGTATCTAACATTTTAAAATTTTATCTGTTTTGTAGCCACAGGGGATCAATTCTCATGATAGTAAAGTTAAGCAAAGCTGTTTAAACAGTTTATAAATCATTAGTATTTTCATCAAAAGTTTTCATAAAGTCATGTTTAATGAACATTTAATTTAATATAGCCCATTAATATGCACCTCATACTCTAACTGGTCATTATATCATGTATGAACTACACCCTGTCAGTCCACATTTTACCATTCTACCATTACAGTTGTGGGCAGCATCCCTAAAACCATAAGAGCTTGTCCCAGTGTCAGGCAGAGCTCCTGGTGTCAGGCTGAGCCTTTGCTGCACAAAGTTGTCTATTCCACTCTGTGAAGCAGAGAAGGATGAAAATGTGTCTTCAGGAGGATATTGGGAATTCCTTACGTGCAGTACAAAGTCAACATAGACAGATCTGTAATCCTTCTTTTCCGGTGAAAGAGAAACACCTAAAGGAAAGACTAAGAAGAGGTGGCTGAGCAGATCTAAGTGAGCTCCAGTTTTGAGAGGTGAGATGGTGGCAAACAGACCTTTTCTGTTCCACCTCAATTCTCTCAACTAAGGAGTTTGACTTCTATGTTTTCACTTGTCATGCAATGGCTTCTAAGTGTTGCAGTTACACTAACTTACAGTGAGCAATAAAAAGAAGTCGAACCTCAAATTCAATTATCTCAGCAGGTGTGCAATGTTCTTGAAAACCATCACTCTTTACATTAGGTAAAGCAAAAAATGTGATTTTGCTGTCTTGAAGTTGCAATAGTTTAGGAAGTACAAACTCAGCAAATATATTGCTGACTTATTGAGTGAATCATCACACTTTGGATATACAATTCATGTGTTATAAATAGCATCTTCATCAGTATGTCTTCTGTATCTACTTTTTCCTGAAGGCACTATGACTGGCATTCTTAGCTGATACATTTCTGGAAATAAATTTTCCTTTTTGTTTGGCTTCAATTCAAATAAAGGAGAAGACATATAGTAAGATTCCAGATGCTTTTGTGTCTTTAACATTTTTATAAGGTTTTTATAAGGTTTATTTGGTTTAAGAAAAGAAAAACAATAAAAACTTATTCTGATTTGATATTGTAAGTCCTTGATGCAAACATGAAAGGAAAAAAGCAAAAGGCATTTCGAATTTGCTGATGGGCTGTGAAGACAACAAAGGCTGATCTCTTATGGATTTGTGTTCTTTATGACCCAAACCTTCCTGTAGCTGTAACCATGGCAAGACAGAGGCAACAATTGTGAAATATTTAACATGTGCTGCTGATAATCCTGAAGTACACACGCTCTTTATTGCCATGCTGACAGGCCAGCCATCTGTCTGGGTGCAATATATAGTTCTGTCTGTCTGATCTAGGAGTCTTATCTGTCTGAATTTGATCTGTCTTTCCCAACAGGGCTGCCAATTCAAATCTCTTTCCGATAGGTAGATGACTGTTTTCACAAAACTTGCAGGAATTGAATTTTATTTAGACTTTCTCCTTTCAAATTTGTGTGAAATGTTCAAAGGTGATTAGGAAGAGAACATAGGGAGACAAATTAACAGATGGATAAGGAGGCAGCCAATGCAAATGCACACACCTTGTTTCCTGGGCAAATAGCAGCAGCTCAAAAATGGCAACAGAATTGTCAGTCTTTCATAAGATTGGAGAAAAACCCAATCTTAACCCTTTCAGATCATGTAAGGCTTGTCAAGGTACATGATTAGCAAGACAAACATCTAAAGACAGTCAGGAAATAAATGCAGTTTCTAGAATATAGAGTCAAGATCCTCATACAATGAAATTGTCTTGCACATGAATAAGAGTTCAAAATTCCTAAATGTTAGGAGTTTAACAGTAACATCAACATAGAGCCATTTTTGCCAAGCAGATATGTGGTGAGGGAGGGAAATCACCTCTCCCTAGGAAAGTGGCTTCCAGGTATCAAATATAGGATTGGTTCATCATGCCCAGGCTTCGCAAACAAAGATTTGAGAAGGGCTCTGCCCACACTTGCTACAAGCGCGCTGATGGCTAAAAAGGCCAATTGGAGATAGACAAGTCCGGCCACAAAAGGCACAGCAGAAAGACTCCCTGGGTGAGATCGACAAGACGCGATTCTTTCTGCGTTGTCTTTTCTCCTCTAGAGTGATCCTGCGTGTGTTCTCAAAAGAAGCAGCAGCATTATAGATGGTGTGTCTCCAGGCCTCCCAGTTGGAG
>JAWWLV010000045.1:8180032-8259901 GCA_035041135.1 Platyrinchus mystaceus
GCCTTTTCAGCCATCAGCGAGCCTGTAGCAAGCGTGGGTAGAACCCTTCCCAAATCTTCGTTCGCGAAGCCTAGCCAATGAGTACTGGTATGGAAGTTTTAGTGGAAAGATGTCATTGCACAAACTGGATTATGGCCAAAATACAATGAATCCACCTTGATAGATTTTTGTAGTGATTTCAAGAAAAAATAGTGAGAATCAGTGAATAAATGTAGATTTCCTTATTGTAGATGTACAATCTAGTCACCATTGGTCAGTAGACCTATATAGACACATAATTTTCATCATAAAATATGAAAAAATATTAAGTAAATCTAAGTAAATATTAAGTAAATATCTACCCAAAAGGATGATGACTAGTTTGGGTAGGGATGATGGAGTGCTTCAGTTGCCTATTTGCAACCTAATTAGGCAGAGAGGTTTCCTTTCCTCCTACTACCTATGCAAATATGACTTTTAAAAAAGTTGCTCAGACAGAAGACTGTGAAGAACAGGAGGATTTAACTCCTAGTGGATATTCTGCATATCATAAAGATATCCACTAGCATATCCACTGGAAATTATTTGTCTTGATCTATGCAAAAGAGAAAATATCACTATTAATTATTACAGTCATGTCCAGTCAGACAGGTGTATGCATATTAAAATATATATTTCCAGAATACCTCCAGAATTTCCATTTTGGACAATATAGAAAACACTTTGTTTATACTTTGGGTACTGTCCTAATCTTTTAGGAGTTAAGTTTTTTGATATATTGCAGAGACAAGCTTTGAGATTACCTGCTAGAAAGACAAATAAATGGAACAAAATGCTTAGGCAATAGCAGCTCTGTGTATTTTATTTGGAAAGAAGGGGGAACAGTTTCCCTTTGGGGAACTAACTATACTAATATTTTTGTCTGTTTGAAGCCATACAGCTGGCTTTTTCTTGCCTTTAAGCTGTATTGTCACAGATTAGCTAAGAACTTTTTGATCCCTCATCTATTTTCATCTTCAGTCCCAAAATGTGTCATAGCAGTGTTTGTAATTGTTCTGATTTTCACAGGATCGTGATGCCTTATGTTAAGTTTACTGGGGAAAATATTTTTTGAAGAATACTTATTTTTGACAGTTTACAGAGCTTGTTCCTACAATCATATAATAAAAGGTTGGAAAAGGCCTTTGGAGGTCATCTGATCAACCCCAACACTCACAGCAGGGCTAATTTTAAACTACAATAGCTCAAGGTAGCAATAAGATGTCCTCTCTGCTTTCTCCTTCTCTACATGGAGGGCAGATTTCTGAGCTTCTGCTTGGATATCACATGCTTCAGCCCCCTGACCATCTTGTGGACTGATCCTAGACTCTCTCAAGTGAAAGCACGAAGAAAATAAATGAAAGATTAACTTACCGCTTTCACTGTTTCTTAGATGTAAACTTGTTGGGGAAGATTTCTTCATTACACAGGTTTTAATTTTAATATATCTGGTCTCTTTCCCTGGTTGGAGATTTAAGAGCTTCCATGAGATGGAAGCAAAGAGATGCTGGTTGTGGTGAGATTTCTGCCTGCTACTCTAAATGAAAGCACAATTCCCCATGTCTTCCTCTTTGTGAATCTATGTATTTCTTGTACTTTTTCACTTGGATTGCAACTCTTTTGGATCAAGACTGTTTAATTGTGCCTCAGCAGCATCTAGAATAACAAAACCTTGCTCTGGCAATACTGATCTTGATGCTGTGGCACTGCTTTCCCTCCCGCCTTGTCCCTAGTTGCAGAGGTAGAATTAAGTAATGCCCCAGTAATGTGTCCTCTCAGCCACAGTGTCTCCTGGAGCTCTCCTGGCTTCCATGCCACACATTCCAAGTGCCTTAATTCACTCCCCAGCCTCAGTGTACAATTAATAAAAGTCTACAATTCCTGCTATGAGCAATTACTGAATCTCTCTGCTCAAAATATGCTCTGTTCAGCTGGAGTATCCCACTCAGAGTTTATTAAGATTTGGCTCTGTTATCATCTGTTTCCCAGCCAGGAACTATGAGAGTTATGACATAGGAGGAAAACTAAAAAACCAGAACTGACATTGATTTCTATGTGTGCATGATCTTCCTCCAAAGACTAGTAACATAGCAACAAGGGTTGGATTCTTTTCCTCTTTTTTTTTCTCTATTTATATAGCCCTATTCATCTTTTTTTTTTTTTTTAAGACTGTGTTTTAAGTTGTGTACTTCCTTCAGGGCATTGTGCTTACATTCAAAATAGAGGATGAGTTCAAAATACCTTGTTCACAGTACTGACTTCCAAATATATTATACTTATGATACTTAAATCCTGATGTAGCATCTGGTTTTGATGAAGATTCTGCTTTTATTCACTAATAGTTTTGGTCTGACCAGGTCATCATGTGTGACTTCATCTGATATCAAACAGTGTGGTTTAATTGGTTTATTTTACATCTGAAGCTCAACATCTCCATTTCACTCCTTACAACACCCCTGTGTACCTTTCTTCAGTAACATCAATCAAGAGCAAGCTGATTTTTAGAGGTGCATTTTATTTCCACTCTCAACTTGAGTTCCCTTTTCATGTCGATACATTATTATCCTCTCCTAACCTTAACAGCGGAGCAGAGCTTTCAAGATATGCATGAGCATTGACATGTAACATGATAATAGCAAAATCTCATCTAAATATTTTGGATATCCCCCTCCCTGGACTCTTATGTACTCAGGGTAGGCATCAGGTCTCATTAGCTGGTACATGAGGCTACTACAGTGGGGAATTTCTGGGTAGTTCCATGTTTAAGAAGCTGAACAGTCAGAAATGATAAAGAAGCGTGCTGTGGTTTAGCATTTAACCTTCTGACAATTTGGCAGGTACCTGTGTCAGCTTAGAACTCAAAGCCATGGAAAAGCTTTCTTTTTCCAAAAGGAAAAAATAAAGATCATATCCTTGACAAGATACAATTTTCTTCTTATACTGAGTGTTAAGAGAACCTTCTGATACTGAAGCTGAAATCCTTTATTAAAAGGGAAAATGCTACCATGTATAGTATTTTTATCACCGAACTTCACTAAGCAGCTTTCACTGTGAAAAAGACAGGATGAATCAGAGCAAGAACCTAGTTACATATTGACCTAGTTATTTGCAGAAATTTTGGAATCTGCTTGTAAGAAAAAGCAAGCTGCTGAAAGAAAATATCCCTGACTGAAAGTGCCCTATCAAACCATAATCATGTGAAATACTTCCTAGTACAAAATTTTAGTGCTTTTCCCTCAGACACATAGTATGACTAGTTTAGAACAAAATAATTCAACAGAAGCTCAAGGTATTGATTATGCTCTTTCTGTCAATCCAAATCCTCTTGCCAGAGCCAGCCTGACTATTCACCTCTCCCCCTCAATGCAGCTCCTAACAGGCTTTTATGAGGTCCAGGTGATCTTCAAGCTATTATTTGATCCCCTGTCTCACATGTACAAATCTGAGGCAGCTGATTAGTTGCAGATGGAACTGCTTTAAATTTTAAGAACTTTAAGAACTACCACTTAATGCCAGATTTCAACTAAATGCCAGGGCTCTGATCATTTGTTTGATCTCCACATGTGCACATATTCCGAAATTGTTAATTTCATAGTTTCTATCTAGAGCTTTACTGAACTTGGGTAGAGACCAAAAACACACACACCTTTCAGTTAGCTAAATTATGCCATGGTGACAAGAGTCAGGAGGACAAAACCAAAAGCAGACAATAGATTTAAATGTTACTGAATTTCAGCTGTCAAAAAAGATTCTCAACAGCAGAATCTGTCGACATAATTGTCTCACTGCACCTAAGCACAAATAAAAAAAGAGGAGGTTTTGTGTTGCTATTGTCAATGGACCACTTTTGAAAGGAAAACAGAATGTATTACAATTAACAGACAGCAAATTTTATGCTCTCTGACCCCAAAGAGAAGGACTATACTAGGAATGCTTTGGACGTGCATATCTGACAGGTGGCATCAGTTATTTTGAAGCAAAAAGCAAGTACCAAAACAGATGAAACTTTAATACCGTGTGTCTTTTAAAGTTTTTTTGGGTTTGGTTGTTGTTGTTGCTGTTTTGTTTTGGCTTTTGGTTTGAATTTTTTGGGGGGTGGTGAGGGGCAGAAATTGAATTTCTTTACCCAGCAAATATGCTGCTTGCTATAAATTAAAAATTATATTTAAAGGGTTCTCCTATATTTTGATTTCTGAGAAACTGCAACAGAAATACCTATAAACTAGAATATACTGATAAATTCAAATAGACATTTAGGTGTTCTAAATAATTTACTGATACTTAGAAAAGAACAGATAAATACACAAGTGGCTAATTTTTAATAGGAGCCTCTCAATGATTTACTAAGAACATCTGCCAGTTGGTTTATACATGTTCTGTTCAGTACTCAGACAGTCATAAAGGAATTATCCTGAAGGAATGAGGGAGCTGCTTCATAGTAGGTGTGATATATACAGTGCAATGCACATACCAGTGCTGATAGAGAGATTAAGTTTCTATCAAGGATTGTCGAGTAGAAATGACTTTTTTTTTTCTCTTAGTCATGCCAAAGTTCAGTCAGAGGGTGAAAAATACAGATAAAAGATTCAGTGGAGGTTTTGCACAGGCATAACTTGTATAGTCGTCTAGGAACACATGGATGAAAATACTTTTATGAGCAAGTAAAACTTTCTTCAAGAATCTGTTGCAATTTCAGCAAGGTATCTTTAGTATAGGGTTTCCTTTAACTTCATATGTGGTTCCACTTCCTTTGGCTGAATTTAAAGAAAACTTATAAATGAAAATAATCTATGTTGGAAGTCAAACAAAACTGTGATGTTAAGTATATGTGGCTGAGGATGTTTTTTTTCCCAAATAACTTGTGCATATTTAATGTGACTATAATAGAGAAGAACTGAACCTTTGGTACATTCATGTGTCACCAAAGTCAGTCTCATCCTGAAATACATGATCCTGCAGTGGGTTATAGCTGTCACATGCCAGTGTCTCCAAACAGGACAGGTTTTTAAAGCTAGCTCTGGGCACAAGTGCTCCCTGAAATGAAGTTTCTTGATGGAGGAACTGAGGAATACAAGCCCTGTCCAGTGCAATGGCAGGCACTACAGCAAAGCACTTAAATACCTCTGTAACTTACAGCAAACAGTGCAGTCGCCCTGACTTCCAAGAGAGTTCTCACACACCTTAAAGGAAAACCACTTTTCATCACTTTGCTGTCCCTGACAAGAATAGCCAAGTGTATTTTTTGAATCTCTAAAACAGAATTAAGCTATTTTTAATATTTTTGTCCTTCACTGATATTCCTATTTGGTGTAATATTTGGACTGGGCAGCCCATTACAAATCCAAGTATGGTATAGAATTATTCAACCAATTCATTTGCTGTTTCTGTGCAACTAATAAATAGTAGCATTTATCTGCTAATATTACTATGCTTAATTCCTCAAAAAATACTTTAGCTAATAATGTACATAAAATAACTGAAATCTCCCAAATCACTATCATGAGTTAATTACTAATTAATTTTTAATATTTTTTCCATTATTTTTTTCTGACCAAAAGAAATTACCTTATCATCTCTTAACCTGGCCACAAAATGAAGATTTTTATCCCATTGTACCAAATATATCAATGCACCACTATACTTTGTTAAAACTATGAACTAAATTAAAGAGTGATTTTCTTGATGACTTGTAAGGAAGGACTGAATTAATTTCACTCTTTTGTTTCTTTTGCCAAGCTAACATGAGTAAAAAAGAGATAGTTTTATTTTTATCATTGTGTCAAGTAGATTTCACTTGTTACAGACTAGGAACCTGAAATCTTTGAAACTGAAAATGAAGAATGTAAATAATTTTAAGGATCCAGACCACTGAACTCCTCTGTGTAACTGTCTTTATGTGTTGCTTTAAAAGGTTGAAATACTCCTGAATGCCTTGAAAACAGCAGGGAAACCAAATTAATCCACCCACCCACAAGATTCTTTTTCTCTACTTTCTGAAAAATGCTACCCTAATTTCCCAAACAGTAAAAAAGAATTATGAAGGTGGAAGGTTTAAAAAAAAAAAATTCCAAGAGCAAGCTGTCTGTGTTTAGTGTATCTTTTGTCAGTTAAGCCTACAGCTATTTACTTGACTAAAAGGAAGCAAAGCTACAATGCTTATCTTCCTATCTTCTCACAAGTGTTCTTCAGGAAGATATTCTAAGCAAAATCATTCACAACTAACTGCAGATGAAAGGACAATATAAATAGAACATAGTGACAGTGCTTCTGCTCTGTAAGATTCCACCTATTCTAATCTGTTTTACTTTGTAACCACCTACCCTATTGTCTTGAGTTCTGTTAGGTTTTTTGACCATATTTAATGTCATCCTAAAAAAAAAAAAGAAAGAAATCTTGGGTATTATAGTCAGGACTGTGGAACAAAGGGAAAAATGCAGTTTTTGTATAAACAAATCAAAGGAAAAAAAATTAAGCTCTGTATAAACCCTGAATAGATATTTTTGTCTGAAGCAGGTGTAACTTTTTTTTTCTGTAACATTCTTGGTAAAAAAGCCCTCAATAAAGCAGGCCTCTCAACCTCTCAAGCCGAAGTTAAATAAATAAAAAGCTATTTAATGGTAGCTCTTAATGCATGTTGACATAGTAGGTAATGGTTGTTTCAACATTAAGAATCTAATGAAAATCAATGTAAGGATGATGCATGATCTGGAAAATACACCTTTGACTTTCTACTGTATAACTTTGTATCATGAAGTCTTGAGAAGTTCTTATCTGTCAATAAATTAGAAAAAAAATTAAAGAGATCATTTTGACTTTAACACTTTGTCATTTCTTTTCATTCTCTAGTTAGACTTTAAGGCATCAAGGCACTTAATCAAAGTCCAAACTATAAGCATAATAGTGTTAAGCAGATGTTTCAAAGTAAGCCAGTTTACCACTATGCTTTGTTTAACTGGAAATGGATTATCAGGTAGCATGAAGTGATTCATCATCATCCTTCAGTCTACACTCGTACCTTTGCTGCAGTGATGGTGAACAGCAGTCCAAAAAAGTCTTTGCACCAGCCTAAGTGCCCACAGATGGTGTGGCATCCCACCCTCAGGGGGAAGGGAGCACAGATGCTTGTGCTCAAAAGCAATGATGGAAGTCATAGAGTCCACAAAAGTTTATAAAGTTTTATTAGTAAATAAACACACTTGGAATTTGTATAAGTTGGTCCCCGATCTCCCAGTATAAGTACACTGCAGTGGGTTTTGGATAAATGAGCAGGGTGAAAGGGAATAGAGAGATGTATTAAAGAAGAGGATAGAGAAAGAAAGGAAGAAAGAGAGACATCACCAGTCCTGGTTCCAGTGTGGATCCAACTGATGGGGATGTCCAGGGTCTTGGGGTGCACAGACACATGTGCTTTGTGGGTGTACCTTTTTATAGATAAGTTTTCCCTGTCCTGTAGATAAGTTTCTTGCTTTCTATGCAAATTAGTTATCATGCACAGTCCATTTGTCTAGGCCTGTCTTGAAATGGGTCTTGGGCAGTCTTATTCCTCCTCTGCAGTCCATGCCTGTTTCTCAACCTCATTCATGTGCTTGTGCTGAACTATGTTTTTCTTATCTCCAGGAGCCAGAAGAAGAACATTTGTCCCAAAAAAAGTGCTGCTTTACCTCCATACGACCCCCTTCTCAAACCACATCATGTTCTTTCTCACAGTGTGTTATTAACAACAAATCTTGGCTGTTATTACCAACAACCCTTGGTTGGCTCCACAACCATCCAGCTATTGATGTTTGAGACATCCACATTAGCCCCCTTTTCTTTTAGTTTTTTACAGATGGAGAGATAATTAACACTTCTGGCTTCAGACAAGGTCTTCCTTATACCCCTCAGTGTTCCATCTAAGAGATCTCTACTGATATTACCATCAGGCTGAGCCAACTCTCAGCACTTTCCTTTTAGCCTGTCTACCCTGCAGTCAAATGTGTAATTGCAGGACACGTAGAAATATTGGGACTGCTATAGCCCAGCTACCCCATAGCCACAACTTGGTAAGCAGCACAGAATGTCAAAAGAATTTCACGGTGGAAAAAGTGCTGCAGGTCTAAGGGCACATTATTCCACATTCCAGGTGTATGATAAAATCAATTAGAGGTAGTTTTACATGTGTTTCAGTACACATCCAAACCACAAAACAGACATATCCTAAGTATATCCTCTTGAAAAGCAATAGAAACAAACTACTCCCTAGAAGATGACAAACATGAGCTGCAGTAATGAAAATCATAGCTTAAATAAAACCAAGCTGTTGTGGACCCCACCCAGCATCCTTCCTCTACAAATGGCCTGTGCCAAAGGCAGTGGGAGAGCTTGCCTCTATAAATATGGAAAGATCATGTCAATTCCTTCCAATAATAGTCATTAGTTTTTAAAAATATGGAAGAAGTAATAAAAAAAACAAACAGTGTTTGTAAGCCAGTGTTACTTTTACCCCCAGTGTAGGAAATTTAAATGCTGTCTATTTCTTCAAATAATAAAATTCATCATTTTTTCCACTCTATAAAATAATTCAATCCCTTAGTAAACTTTCATATTTGTTTTTTTTAATTGTTTCTAACCTGAAAATCTACAAGTCCTTTGTTATAAAAACTCCACAACATTCTTTCAGTACTGTCAATCCAGGCATAACAACTTTGTGTTATTTCAATAGACAGCAAGACAGATACATGTTTGTGTCTGCCAGCATGTCCTGCCCAGGTTGGCACAGATGAAGATGGAAGCATAACACATAAGGTACTCCTATTTGTTCAGGCCTTGAATCTTCCCTGTATTTTCCACCCTTTAAGGAAGAATGATTTCTCCACCCTCATGCTCATTAAATGGACTCAATTTTCTGTATTAATAAGAGCCCAAAATCTATTGAGTAATTTAGACCTCTAAAGGTTTCCAAAATTGTAATTTTTTTTTGAACTTTCCAGTCCTTTCACATTCCTGTCCATAAAATTATTAGGTCTAAATCCTTTACTGTTTCAAGTCATTGCCAAAATTTTCAATGAGTACATTTACAGCTGGTGCTTCAACCTATTTTTGTATCTGATACATGGAAGACACTATTTAACAGAAGTTAAGATATTTTGATGAATTGGTGCATACTTTCGGTCACCCCTTTTGTTATTCAACTTTTTTTCTAAATGTTGCTGCTCACTTTTCTAGATTGTAAGAAAGATATAAGAAATTATTGTAAATGTCATAATTTCATGAAACAAAACCAGACGAAGGCATAAAATGGGAATAAAAAGAATTTTTGTAACCTGGGTATTATACATTTGGAAGACAGTTTCCACAAAACACCTAAAAGAAGCAGAAAACATAGAAAATATTTTTATCCAACAATTTCACGGTCCTTATATGGTTTTTTTTTGTTTGTTTGGTTGGTTGTTTTTTTTGTTTTGTTTTGTTTTTTTTTTTTGTTCTGGGAAGCTGACAACAACTTATTCTTGAAATCAGTGAGATTTACCCTTAGTGTTTTGTGTTTTTTGGATTTTTCTTGATCCTGAGTATCTGAACTGAAGCACTTAAGTTGGGAACTAGAAAACTGAGTGTCATATGAACTCAGTATTCTCTGCTCCCTTCTTTTGCTGTCTGGAGCAAACAATCTATGGGAGTGAAACAGTCCCTTAAGGTTTTGCTTAGCTCACGTAGTTCCTAGACTAAACTTCCTCACTCTAAGTCCTTCATTTTCAGGGGAGTCAGTAAATGTGGCTGTCATCACTCTTATGCTTTCATTTATGCTATTTTCCAGATTTACAGCTTAATCTGTTATTGTTCTCAGAAGTTTTAATAAAGTATTTGGCGTGCTATTTCAATGCTACAAGTGTTTTGATATAGTATTAGACTTAAAATAATAACAACATTTTTAGAGCTATTATTAAACATAGTGAGAACAGAGAGGTTAATATAAAGAATATTGCATAAAGTAAAACAGAATATGAAGGAAAATAAAGCTTTAGTATTGGTTGAGGCTCCAAGAACGGAATTTTTCTTATACAATTTATTGTGAATCTGTTCCTCAATTAGTTTCTGCTTTCAGTCAATCTTGAACTGTTACTACAAGAGTAAAAAAATGCCTTTACGCACAGACTATACATAATTCTTTGCCAGTGCAGAATTACTGTGGTGTGTTTTCATGTAGGTTATTGTTTGCTTTGTTAGTTTTCCCCTTTCTGACAATTTTTCCCTGCTTGTTGGAAGTTTCTTTTTTTTTGACAACTAACCTAACTTAGGCTCAAAGTCAAAAGATGGTCCAGCTCTAAAGCATAGAAGAGAAAATAAGGCCTGGGTTTTGTTATATTTCATTAACTTGTTCCAAACATCTCAAATGTTGGTGGTAGGTAAATATGCTTTGGTTCAGATCTTTGCTGCTGGACTAAATTACAGATTATCTTTCCCTTACTTCCCATGTCCCTCTTTTGACATTAATAAATATTTTTAAACTCAAATATCGCTCATTAAATGTGATACATTCGTTCTTGTTGATCAAGGACAATGCATTGCTTTAAAAAGTTGTGTTCAAAAATCTTTTGGACAGCTGTTTAAGATTGTGTGGCTTTAATTAAGAAATTAATCATTAGTAGTGATTTTTGCCTTTCAATTTTTTTGTGAGTTAAACCTGAAACTCTAAAAATGCAGATATATATTCCCATATTGGTTTTACTTTCATCAAAGTCAGGAAGTTCTTAATGATGATTCTCACCACAACTGTACCTTGGCCTCAAACATATATTTCATAATTTATTGGATAACTTACAAAATTTCTATTTTCATACAAAGTAAAAACTGTATAGCAAAGAGACTCTCCCATAATTTCAGCTCAATAGTTTTAATCATAAGGTTGGATTGTTAGATTTTGCAATTTATTTTCTATTATCTTTCAAGATATTGAATCTGAAAATATTCAAGAAGATATCCCAAATTTATGCTAGAATTTATACTAATTTCTCTTTCCAGAGCCTTAGATTTGGGGGTCACTCCTATATCAGTCAACTTCAGTACCATAAACTTCAGTCTGGCTGAAAGAATATATTAAATCAGGGAAACATCCCATATAAATCCTTATTCTCAGACATGAAGGATTAGGGCATATGGCTGACACATGGTTGACTCATTTCATCAGTGAAACTCTTTGGTTGATTGCTGATCAACAGGTATATGAAGGGAGATTCTGGTCCACAATATTTAAGCGTATCATGAAGCTCTATAAAGAAATTCACAGATTTTAAATTATCTAAGGAACTGAAGAATGCTGTCTTGGAAAATCCATGGCCAGAAAAAGCTGGTGGACTCATCCCTCTCCAGGCTATGTGCTGAGTTCTTAACCTATTGAGTGACCAGCAGTCAACCAGTATAAGTTTCAGGGAACTTTTTTGAATAACTGGACATTTTTTTTTGCCTGCATATGAGGTGAATGCAGTTCAACATAAACATAAGAAATGACACTATACTTTGCATTCATCTAGAACTGTATCAATCCTAATTTGGTAAGAAACTGTGAAGCTGTCTAATGTCTATGATTAGGGATTTTCCCACTTTTCTGCTGAAAGTGTCGTAAGACAGTAAATGTGTTATCTTCTTCAGGTGAAACTTTGCAACCCTGATTTAAGCCTCAGGAATTTGATAAAAGTAAGAAATCAGAGTTGTTCAATGTGTATGTAGGAATGCTTTCTGAGGAAGCCAAGGACCAAGGAGTAAAACTCTAGGACATGAGCAAAGTAACACATCAGATAATTTGTATCAGGCTGGTAGGAACAGACAACATTTTGCACACCATCACAATGAGATAACATAAAAAAACCCCAACAAAACAAAACAAAACAAAAAAACCCAAACAAACAAACAAAAAAAACACACACAAAAAAGAAGGAAATGTTAAGATGATATTTTTTTTTCATGTTTTGTATTTTCAGGCACCCTTTCTCATTTAACAATCTTTTTGGATGATCAGTGACACAATGCACTTTTATTACTGAAGAAGCACTAACTCCTGATCTCTCTCCAAAATTTCTACTTAAAATTAAAGCTTTACATCCTTTTAAAGACAGTCACGCAAGATGAATTATCTTATTCTAATAGAAGATGTGTGATATCATTGATGAGAGGATTTCCAAGGGATTCCTCTAATTGCATTCTGTGGATAGAGAGGGAGAGTGAGGCTTGTTAAAATAAAATGAGGCACATGATTCTTGCTGTGAGTGTGCTAATGGGTCACCATTTCACACTGTATTTAGGGATACTTAATTTTAACATGTTAGAGACTGTTGTATCCTTTAGTTCACTGAAGTTGAGGCTGTTTTGATTCCATGTTTCAAGCAGTATTGGGCACGAACGAGTGTCCTTGGCTCTTGGTGGACTTCTCACCAGGGACAAATTCCACCATTCTCCTTGAAGAGCCTAAAGGAAGTGGTTCCTGGTGTCTCATTCACACTCATTTACTGGGTGTTCTCAGCCTGACAATATTTCTCTGAATGCTACTGGGCTTCTGTGTTTATAGTGATTAGCTTTTAGTCATATGAACTAACATGTATTTTACAAGAATTTTTCTCCTCATATCATAGTTGATTGAACTTACAAAGTAATAATTGCTGTTCCTGGTCAACAGCAAAATATAAATGCAGATTTCTTCACAAACATTTTACAGGCTTGTTTTGTAAGGCTGTATGAGCTGTTCCAACCATGTATGACCATAGCCTTTACATCCAAAAGTACATTGCTCTTGTCTATTCTAATTTTCTCATTTCCATGCTCCATTAATGAATGGTAGGGTTTATTTAATTCTATTTGCATATAGTCATGATGAAATACCTTTATGTTAAGGATAAGGAGATTTTTTTTTTTCTTTAGACTTGATGTAAGAAATAAATGATAAGGATGTAGGATTTGCTCCATAATTTGTGGTTTATCCTTTGCTCAACCCTGATGTTCTAAGGGGAAAATCCTTACTTTTGCACTTGAGTAATGGACATTTTACCAACAGATTAATCATCTGCTGCTACAAGGTCTTTTAGACTAATTTGACTGACAGTGTTGAATGACATAAAAATAATATCTGGGCCCAAGAATATTATTTGATAGTCTGTTAGGATGCCAGATTGAAAAGTGAATGAACTTAACGTACTCCTGATAGTCTGTTACTCAGGAAACGTGTTTCAACTTTTGAAACTATTCCGACTATTCTTTACAAGCTGGAGGTTTCACGTTCTGCTGATTTTCTGCTGTATAGCTGTTACATGATAGCATCTGGTTTTGACCTTTGTGATGATGAATTATATCATGTTGGGACATTCATCTTAAATACCTTTGCTAGGAGATCCATATCCATTCAGAGATGCAGGAGGAGAGATTTATTTTATATTGACCATACCTCAGAAGTTTAGCAGAAGTTTAGTATCAGAAACTGAACACAGAGTTAAGTTTTTACATTCTTAGTTCATGGTGGGGTTTTTTTGTTTGTTTGTTTTGTTTTTTGGGGTTTTTTTAGGGATAATACTAATTCTGAATCAAAGTTAGGGTTTGATTTCATTTGAATACTAGAGGATAGTTATCCGAATTGATATTTGAAGAATTTTTCCTCTGGTCCAAGACAAGATAGAATTTGGTAGCAAGGTAAATGGGCCTCAGAGGGGACCTACTGACCCTAGAATCTTCTTTTCAACTGCAACCAAATCTTTAAGTCACAATCCATACACCCTGCAACAATAAGGTAACTTCCCACAGCGAAATATCCTCCTTTCACCCCATACAATGAAGTTCTATAGAGTACTATGAATCCAGTATGACTAAAATACATGGGAGAGTGATTGATTTCACTCTGTGTAAGAATGAAAAATATAATTTATTCTTTAGAGGAGGAGACAGCTGCTTTTTTTTGTTTGGTTTTGGGGGGGTTTTGTTTGTTTGTTTTGTTTTTTGTTTTCTATATGGAAATTACTTTTTCTTGGGATGAAGGAATTTCATGAGACCATATCAGTCTTAATAAACTCTAGACAGGAAGAAGATCCTGCAAGCAAGTTCACTGGGTTGTGGTGTAGGTACAATGTGGAGCCATCAGCCTGTACAGTGCACCATCTCATTAGCTTTGTATTTCAGCATCCACAACACAGTTATTAAATAGTAGACTTTCTAGCATAGGTTATTTTGACATGAATTACGGCATTAACATTTTCATTTTACAATAGTGTACAGAAATAGGAGATCACTATGTGTTATTTTAAATATTTTATGGAGAATTTGTGCTTTGGTAAATTATTTTTCACTGTGTAGCATTCAGCCTAAGTATTACTGTATATCATGAAGCAATGTTTTATTTAAAAAATGTTGTGCTAGAACATAAATTATAAACCAATTAGCATCTCGTAAGCCTGAGAAACAGAAAACACTAGAAGCCAGATGCTTTCTAGAGAGTATGTAGAAACTTCATTACACAAATTCATTTTGTCCTTAATGAAGAAGAAGACACAGTGGTTCTCATTTGTAATTGTGTCCATTTTTTCTTCCATTAAAGAGGCCAAAGTGACAAAATCTGGTAAGGGCTGCTAAAATGAGAATTTTCCTACCCAGAGGGATTCTATATTGATGTAAAGGCTGTAGTGTGTCCTAAGTAAGACCTGCAACAGAGGCAGAGGAGAAGCTAAAAAAATAGTAGCACCTATAAAATGTTGGTCTAAAATATGAGCTGAACATATCAATAAATTAGTTCTGAGTAGATAATTAAGAACAGAAAAAGAATAAGAATGTCCTCAGAGCAAAAGAGGAATCAGAAATATTTGTGATATTATGAGAAGTGAAGGAATTCCTGAAGCAAAGAAATGTGTGAAACAAAAGTAAGATAGTAAAGCCACTGTCAATGGAAAGGGCTTGGAAAGCTCATTTACAAGAGCTGGTAAATGTAGAAAAGAAAATTAATTAAATAGAGAAATTAAACTATGTCTATACACAGTATCAAAGAAAAAGTTAATTACTAAGCAAGAAATAAACTTGGAGAGAAGGTTGATTAAGCAGGCAAAAATTTAAGTCTATATGATTTTCCAATATACTACTGTACATGGACAGATTTGGAATGAAGCTTCTGATCTTAAAATTCCTGCTTCTGAGAAGACCAAGATTAATTTTTATCTGAGTGATGCAGAAATGCCCTTGTCTCCAATTGAAACTGAACACTGTCAAAATTCTTGAATCCAGCGATCAGAAATTTGGAAAAAGATGAATTATTGTGCAGGTGCCTTTTTGAAATTTCGTCAGCTAAAAAAAATATTTACTGTTCTATTCCTGCTTATTTTCTTTAATATTTCCCCTGGAGAGCTGTCAAGAACAGCATAACTAATTACCTTTGTTGGCCAAACTGTTGAAAGAGACAGGCTTGCCCAGACTTCATTAGAGAGCTGCAGAGAGGTGTGTAGAAACACAGAATAAATTAAAAATATTGTTAGTTGAATAGTTCCAACAAAAGTTGTGAAAACAAAATGAAAAGCCAAAATTATGCAGGGTTTGAAAGAAAAAACGGTTGGAGTCGATGCTATAGTGACATTAGTTATAAGGTTTTCTCTGTGGAAAATAAGAGTTTCAGAGTGGATAGATTTTTAACATTTCTGTGTGTTCTCTCCCATTCTCAGTGATTAATATCTCAAAAATTATGCATAAAAATACACATTCAAATAAAACTATCAACAATGCCTGTGGTGATATTTTGTAACCAATATTTCATCATTAAAAGGAGAGAGGAAAGAACAAATTTGGGAAAACACAGATATGAGAATTACTATTACAGAGAAAAATTTTAGTTGAATAAGAAATTTAACTCAGGACCAAATTTTCAAAAGTACATAATTTTTTGTTCTAGAAGACTTATAAGATTTTAGTACTGTGGCTATGTTACACTGTGTAGCTGTCTGCTATGCAGCAGACTATGAAAGAGATCTAAATCCTAACATTAAAAGTTTACTGTATTAATGTCTATCACAAACTAGAGCTAATGACTCTTCCTATACTGTATACTCATGGTGAATGTGAGTATAAATATGCTAGAAATATTTAAGTTAAAATGCCTTATATTTGTGAAACAATTTGCACTCTGTCGAGGGTAAGGAAAGGATAGTTCACCACCAGACTTAGAGGCATCAGACAGGACACCTTGCTGTTTGAAACCCTGTCTGAAACAACACAGCAACTGGTTTGCACTTGTGGGGAAATCAAACAGCCACTCCTTTCTCACTATGGCTTTCCAGACCTTCCACCAAACAGTGTCAACCACTGAGAACAAGCAAATGGAAACAGAGATTAAGATAATAGTTATTTCAGCATTATATGTTTACTGAATGCATGTCTGAGTTAAAATAAGATTATTAAAACAGCCTCTGACAATTAAGGAATTACAAAGGTTAAGTTTACTTGTGTAAAGATAAATAATCATCTTGTGGTGATATGCCCCTTGGCAGAAGAAAAATTAGCCATATATTTATGGCTAATTTTTAAGCCATATAGAGCTTATAAATTAGACTGCATCATATTACAAATGAAAAAGAATGTCTCCTATTTTCTAATTTTGAAAGTTCATGATTTACAGAGATTTTTGGATGTCTAGTATCAACATTTTAAAAATGAGACTGATTAACAACTCTATTACATTACCACTCTCTTGGCCACTAACAAGTTTGAACTGTCGATTCATTGTTCAGACATGTGGACCAGCATAGGTAAAGACTTATTAACTGTCTGCAATCACAGGCTGTGATCCTTTATGTGGGTGAGTTAAATGAATACATTTGCCCCTGAGTTCCACCAAAAAAAAATTGTGAAGCCAAATACAGGTTCAAACTATGCTCCTCATTCCCTCTCAAACCTTCTAAACCCTTTTTCAGGTTCAAGTAGCACCTTTCAGATCCTTTTAATTCCACTTTATCTCTTCCCAATTTTAATTCTGACCAGAGCTCCTTGCCTCTTTCTGTTTCAGTCAGATTTCCCCTGTATGTAGGTTTGGTGGCTTTGTTCCTGCAGCTGTTTCTGTACCAAACACAAAGGTCATATTCCAATTTATTTCCTACCATTTGGAATGCTTAAGGCAAGGTCTTCCTAAAGGAAGCAAAGATAAGAATTTAACATAGTCATATAATGTTATTCTCCGACTTTTACTTGTTAAAAGTTTTCCTTTTGTTCCATTACTGTGAACATTTTGGTATGACTGAAACCTTTAGAGAAAAGATGTAACCTATGGCAGACTTGTTGAAGTTCACTCTAAAATACCCACTTCGTCAAAACCAGAATCATCTAAATGCAAGGTTTCATGATGGAAATTACTGGGTGCTCTTATTAACAAGAAGTGATACACCACCCTTGAATACGAAAGTAGGTGAACTATATTTATGCTTTGCAAGTACAGTTCCTGAAGTAGCTGTGAAACAAATTTGTTCTCGGGTCATCCAGCCCTCCTCTGCTTTCTTTGGTTCTGAAATTGCTCTGACAGGTTTCCAAAATCCATGTTTCCTTTCACCTCACTTCCCAAAACACACTAATCCTGCAGCCAGGACTCTTTGGCCTCACATGAGTTGAGATTTACTGCTGTGAGATTTTGATGCCAAGCCCAGGAAGGTGTTTTTCCACAAAGAATAACACACAGTATGGGAAAAGCTTCCTGTCTGGTCTCACTGCTTCTGCCATTTTGGACTGGCATAAGTGGCCTCTGCAGAAAGATTCTTCTCTTGAGATGTGAGTTGTCCCAATGCCATTTTCCTCTGACAGACTTCAATCTGAAAACTTGTTCCATTCTGAAAGGTTCATTACCAAAAATAGCACAAAGAGACTGTTTCCACAGAATCACAGAATGGATAAGGTTGGAAGGGACCACAGTGGGTCATTTGGTCCAACCTTCAAATACACTTACACACACTGTAAAGAAAATACACTTATGCTTCCAATGTGCTCTTGACATACTTCAGCAGTGAATAAGCAAGTTGTGAAACTTTAGCTTGCTATTGTAAAAGGTAAAATTGTAATGTTTTTAAAAGTATTCAGAGAACAAATACATTCCTTTCACAAAAATTTTGTTTACACATGACCAACATATAACAGGGGAGAATTATCTGCCATGCAGCAAACTGGGCTGAAAATTTTTAGCTATCTCCTATTCTGCCCCTAAGTTGCTAGATAATTTTAGGAAGAAATTTTCCATTTCCATGTTTTAATTTCTGTTCAGTGTGACTGTGAAGAAGCTAGAGATTTAAACAAAATTTTGTAATGTTGCACAGTCAAGCTGTGAGATTCAAGATAGTATATTCCATGTTCATTGTGTCATTTATCACAGTAAAATATTTTTTAATTGAAACATCTTTACTTAGCAACAGCCCTGTATTTTTATCTGTGTGAGTGAGCCAAGAAAAGAAGGTATTATTTATTGAATTTCTTTTATTACATAGAAGTAGTTTCAACAAAAAAAAAAGAAAGTCACTTATTATGATACTCCCTTATGCCTGATGAATTTACAATCATCTAAAATGAAAAGGGAAGAGGAAGAAGCAGTGCTATCTCTTTTCAAGAGGTAGAGTTATGGGCTTAGACACAGGGACAAGTTCCCACAGAGATAACAAGCTACTGGAGAGCAACCAACTTGTTTTAACTGTCCTTTTGTATTCTCTTGGTTTGTGGCAAATGTGAAGTAATTCAAATAATCCTCATCCTCTTTCATCACATATTTTGTTGAGGACCAAAGAAATGTAAATCACCTCACACTTGTCACAGGCTAAGAGATTGGAGATAAACGTTGTTGCAGATCAGCTATATTGGGCAACTCATGGCACCCTGACTTTCCACGTGTCTGTGAGTTGAGACCTAGACTGACACTTTCTGTGTCAAACACTAAATCTACACTTTTTGAGCCTTACTCCCATGTCTAACCTAAAGACAAAATCAATACTGTTTTTATAGCTTCACAGTAACTCAGGAAAGCCTTGCCCTAAGGTTTAGCTGGCCTGAGAAAATAGAAAAAGAAATCACAAGTATTGAAAGAACTAGATTCCCAACCATCACTCATAGATTCAAGAAGCTTTCATATTCTGATAAGCAACTAACATTTGGAACTTTTTTCCATGGAAATAAAGTTGAAATGTTGGAGGTTAGCCAGTTCTCCATCACTATTCTTTATTAACATGGTGTTATTCCAAACAACAATCCTTTAGCTGATAAGGTTATGATTGTATCTAATAACAAATCTTGTGGCGAGAAAAATTCTAGCCATGCATCTGCAGCAGCTTCTGAGTTTTAATATTGTCATTGTGATTTTTAAATCGTTACTCCCAAATACCTTGTGTTTCTTTTTGGATTTGTGGGGAATAAATGTTTTTGAGTTGTGGTTGGTTTTGTTGTTTGTTTTTTTGTGGGGGTTTTTTTGTGTGGTTTTTTTTTCCCCCATAAAATATCAGAATGGAGTTGACACTGGGAAGAGAAACTGGGATCATTAGTGCTTCGTCAGAGCACCAGCATAATCAATTACAGTTTTTCTTCTTCCAACAGACTGCCAATTATTTTGGCTCAGGAGGAAATGGTCATCAGCTGCTAAGTTTTGTAACATTTTGATGGTAGTATAGAAACATAGAATGGGTTGGGTTGGAAGGGACCTTTAAGATCATCTAGTTACAAATTCCCTGCCAGACCAACCTTCCTCTAGACCAGGTAGCTCAAAGCCCCATCCAATTTGACCTTGAACACTTCCAGCCATGGGGCATCCACAACTTTTCTGGGAAGTATATACATAGCTTTTGTCCTTAGAAAAAAAAAGGTGGGTTTTTAAAAAGTATAATAAACCAGCTTTGACGAAAGAAAGTTCATAATTATTATTTCCTTACAAATGTCCCAGGATCACTCAGTGAAAAACTTGAAGTATGGTCCTTCTGATTGTTTAAAAATATTGGAATAGTAAAATCCATAAGGTCCATGACTTCTGAACCAATCTGTGGTCCATATTCTGCTGAAGTAAACTTTGAAATTATATATAACAGCAGTAACAGTTCCTCATGAGGAATAAAGAGTCAACATAGTCAGATCTCTGACTACAGAAGGCTTATTGTGAAGTTTATTCATCGCATTATCTAATTTAAGCTAAACTTGGTGCCTGGAAATAACTCTGTTTAACTGTCTTCAAAAAAACTGTCTGGAAGAAGATTTGCATTTGTTAATGTGTGAGAATATCCTCTTTTGGGTGGATACAATGATTTATTTCAGAACTTGATTGGTTGTGCTTCTGAATATTCTTGACTTACTTAAGCCCTTTCCTCTCTTACCCGAACTCTACCCTCCAAACCTCAGTCTTTCATGCATTTAAGTCTTTATGACTCTTGAGATGTGTGTCATATTTGTTCTTGACCATACATTTTCCTCTTTCAAGATTAGGTGAGATGGAATCACCTGGCAAAGACAAAATTTCTTAGAAACTTCAGAGGGTGACAGGCAAAAACTTCTAAATGTGAGACCGGGGAAATGCAGCTCAGAGATGATGAAGGTGCTGTGAAAAACAAGGACTGATCAGCCAAGGTTTTGATGAAACAAATGGGAAACTCCCTAGGGATTAGAGCGTGTGCAAAGTTTCAAAGATCATTGAGTTAATTGCAACATCAGATGAAAGCTAAGTTCTACTTGCAAGGGCTCGTGGGGAAAGGGGAAGTTGGTGCAAAAATATTTCTTGTTTTTTTATGTAATCTGTGGATAAAAAGAGTTCTAAAATATTCCTCTGTACAAGAAGAACTTGTAAATTCTAGTTTTCTTTTTTATAAAAATGTAACTTTTATTGATTTTAAATCCCTGTGGTCTTCTTCAGGGAAATCAATCTAAGGGACATGTCTCTGTTTTAAATTATAGTTAACTTGGTTTCCCATCAATCCTTTTCCAAGAAAAGTCATCTGAAGTCTGTGCACTATTACTTTTATCTTTCTCTGTCTTTCTTTCTCTGTTTGTGTGTCTGTATGCATACATACATATATCCAACAAGCACAGCTATATGTTTGTTTGCATGTACATAAACATGTGTACACATATATATATGTAAATATATATGAAGAAAGAGATACTGATATATCCTTCAGTAATTCATTTACCTCAATAAAGAGAAAATTCCTAAAGGAAGTATCGTTTTAATTAATTTTTATTTGCAAAACTTTATTAAAAATATAATTTAATGTGTAAAGGCATATCATACTAATTTGGCAAGAGCAAAGCCAGTTAACTGATCCCAGTTTCCATGAACAGAATTTCTTTCCTACCATTTCATCCCTGTTTTTGGAATTACCTTCTGAAGTTAAAATTGCACATGTGGAGTAGACCTGTGTTTCAGCAAATGAGTTCTGTTAACATAGTCATTAGGTTTAAATTTATGTGAACAGGAGACCAGGAGCAGTCTACTAGCCCCAGTGGATTCCTTCAGCTTAGATTCACAATTTGTGTAAGTTATGATAACAGTCTAATTAGTGCTTTGGACGTACAGTTTTCCACTTGGCAGATAGACTACAATAGCTCTTTCAGAAATTCTACTCATTATGTCTTATTAGTATCAGGCAAGACAATATAAATCTCATTTCACAAGAGATTTATAAGAACTCCTACTGGGAAGAGGTCCTTTTTCAAATGACCCCTATTTTCTTTTTCTGTGTGTCAGCTGGATATTGCTGGAATACAGTCTTTAATATTAAGTACAGTATATAACAGCATGTGAAAATGTCAATATCTGAGAAAGTAGATAGCATTTCTTCAAGGTAAAACTGCTTTGGGGAAAAAATAATGCTAATAATAATATACCATCAAATTACTGTGGCAAAATGAAAATGTTTCAATATATATTTCCTAATCGAACTCTTAACAATTCTAAATGGCTTAAATGTAAATAATCATAATTCACACATGTAGTTGAACATCTTAATTCTGGATACAAATTTCACTTTTAGGTTTGAAGAGTGGTTTTTGTCCCATTCAAATAAGTTTCAACTGTTGGGGGTTTTTTAACTGGATAATCACTAGCCACCAAATCTTTGCACATATGATGTGTTTTTAGAGAAGCAGTTTTTGATTTTTTAATTTTTCTAGAATTGCCATGTATTGATTTTGACTGGCCTTTATGGGAATACAACGAGTCTAATTAAATGTTGAAAAACTATTAACATTCTTAAGATAGTTATATTTTGTATAACGAAAAAAGAAATTGGGAAATACTGTTAATTCTTCTTCTGGTAAAGTTTGAGTATGAATAGTTGTCCCATAAGCCTATGTTTTCCATCCTACAGAACAAGTCAGCTCCTTCCAAACCACAGCCAGAGGGCAACCCAGCATGGAGCTAATGTTCTGTGTTGGGAATTTGAGCACAAACTCAGAGCCATGACTTGGTAGAAATCCCATAGCTAGATGTGGACTACAAGCAGCTGGATCTGGGATAAACTGTATAAAGACTAATTTCATTGTAAGGAATGAGTTATTGTTTCTTTTGTAATAACTTTTTATGCTGTTCCTGGAGGTTTTGCAGCAGTAGGTGATTGATTTTGAACAGCATCAACTATGCTGTGTATGTTGCCATGTCATTTGAGTGGGGTTCATGATAATAAGAAGAAAGGAATGAGCCTCTGTGTTTCACACTGCATTGACACTACAGTGCACCTGATTTGGTAAGTCAAATATTCATGAAGGATACTCTATATTGGGTGGAAGTTATACAAGAGTCCAGGCTTCCAATGCAGTGACAAATCCTACAGGAAGCATTTACTATTGTTTTCAGGAAACAACATTGTTGCTCTTGCATTGTAAAAGACTATGTACTTCTTGACTGTAGTTCACATTTTAGAGTCAGCAAAACAATAAATTTCTCTGTAGGAAAACAGAAAGGCTAAGATGCTTTTGCTTACATCTGCCTGGGCCAATGACTCATGCTGTGTTTTGGGAAGAGGCCAATTTTCAGTCACTGTCAGATGAATAATTTTCTTTGCAAAGGCAAAGAAATAGAAAAAAAAAAGGTGTGATTTCTTCATCTGTTAAAACCAGGTACAGTGGACTTAGTAATAACAAAAAATAAATGCATAGAGCCAAATTTGGTTTACATACAAACTTTATTTGTAATAAACCTTTTGAATGTACTTATGCTAAAGTGCATGTAAGACAATGGATTTCCCAGGTGCTCTGAACAGGGGATGAAAAAAGTTTGTAAAGTCAACAGAGTGCTCATTTTACCTGAACACAGGTGATTTAAACCTAGGGTCTCAACTGCCTCATGTCTTGGAAATCTTTTACCCTCAAGTTGGTTTTAGTTTCTTAATTGTTCAGTTTGGGTTTACTTTCCTTTGGCATACTCCTCAATAAGTTGTAATACACTGCTTTCTGTAGTTTCTTCTAAAGGTATCATCGTATGTTTCAAAACCTATATTTCACATTTCTGTGTTATGGAAAAGTAATAAAGCAGAATGTATAAAGCAAATAAATAGTTCACCAACTTGTGTATTAATTTAATTTTGGTGTTTTAATTTCCTATCTATTTTTATTCTTGCAACCTGTGAATGAATCATTTTGACCCTAATACAGCTTTGTGAGAGATGTATGAAAAATGCTTTTAACATATTTAAGCCTTTAGGCTTTATATGGGACATTTTATTCCTTTCAATTAAATGAAAAACAAACCCAGAAGTTACCTGTTTTTAGTTTGTTTTGGTTTTTTGTTTGTTTCTTTTTGTATGCTGTTTGTTTGGTTTTGGTTTGTTTTTATTTATTTGGTTGGTTTTTTTGAAATAAAGAAATCCAACCCTATTCAATTTCATCAGTGTCAAAATTTGACCAAGATATTTTGGGATACAGTCAGTGAAAACTGTTACATACCTGGATTTCACCAGGCACAATTTAGAAAGTCATAAATCATAGAATCACAGAATGGCTTGGGTTGAAAGGGTTGTTCAAAGTCCCATCCAACCTGGCCTTGAACACTTCCAGGTATGAAGCATCCATAACTTTTCTGGATGTGTTCAAGTGCCTCACCACCCTCACAGTAAAGAAAATAAGACTTCACTGTAAAAAATGGAAGGAGTTTGTTGGAGGTGTTTGAGACCTTGTCTTCGCAGTACAGTTTTTCTCTGTAAAGCCAATACAGAAATACCTGACACATTGCCTACTTCTCGAGCTGGACTGTTCACATTGGGAGGTAATGTGGGATAAATTGTGTTCCAGAAAATCACATCCTACTTTACTGAACACTAATTTCCCTTTTTAGACAAGACTATATTGAGATTTACTTGTAGAAAGGGTTTTGAAAATGCAGTTCCATCAGACATGCTTGTGAAAGGTAAATATACCGTGCTATACAATTAATTGTGACTTGTTCTTGGCAATTCCTTTTGAAACAAATGAAATACTAACAAGACATTGGGTAATGGTATCTTGTCTGCAGAGATTTCTATTTTTATATTTTTCTAAGCTTAGTTTTGTTCTTGGCTTTGTAATTAAAAAGAAGGTGACTTTTTGAGTTCAGTATGCATGGAATCAGCAGGCATTGCAGGCAGCTGGTAAAAGCAGGAAAATGTATCTTGTAAGTGCATGTATTGTTTTTGGCTACATCTTGGGTAATCAGCATAAAAATGTAGGGGAGGGGAAGGGGCTGGAGCACCTCTCCTACAAAGAAAAGCTGAGAGAGTTGGGAATGTTCAGCCTGTAGAAGAGTTCTAAATGGTTCTAGACTGACAGAGAGTAGATTTAGATTGGGCAGAAGGAAGAAACTCTTCACTATGAGGGACATGAGGCACTGGCACAGGTTGTCTATTGAAGCTGTGGATGGCCCACCCCTGGAAGTGTTCAAGGTCAAGTCAGATAGGACTTTTTGAAAAACCTCATCTAGTGGAAGGTGTCCCTGCCGGTGGAGGAGAGGGACGAGAGTGTGGAACTAGATGCTATTTTAGGTCCCTTTCAACCCAAACTGTAGCAGGATTCTATGTTTCTATGACTTTACTGCAACATTTCTATGCATGTGTTGTACAAACAATTTGTTGGAGCAGTTGTACAGGAATCTTTAATGAAAAGGGAAGCAACTTCGTATATATTTTCTAGTCTGTGGTGCTAGTTTAATAACACAGTATTACTAAACTTTTTTCCCTTTTATTCAAGCATTGAACTAGAAATCTTTACAGTAATACTTCAGGACAGAAGGAGGCCATTTAGGCCACTGCAGTCATTTCCAGTAACACTTCACTAATGTTTTCATTGCTTCAAAGTGCTTGTCTAACACTTTTTTGAATAATCACAGCTGTGGTTTCTGGTACCACCTCAGATGATCAATTCTCCACATTAATTACTCCTTTGCATTCTGCTGATTGTCATTGCCTGATCTTCTCATTTGACCTTGTGTCTGTAGGCATTAAAACTTCTGAAGTTTTACGTAACTTTGTCACATTTCTTAATTGTCTCTTTTCTCTTGAACGTTCACAGTGCACAGAGATGTGTGAAAAGGGGTTATACTCCTGCATGCCATGTATTAAAGCCTCATTCCCTTCCCATGAACTAAAGGTGGATGGTAATGAGAATCCAGGTTTCAGATTCTCTACCTTCAGTTACTTGACAATGTCTAGTAAGAATTGCTATTCTGTATTCCTCTGCTCAGGAAAGGAATGGTCCCTATCTTTTCCTTGGGTACAAGGAACCACATACTAAAACTCAGAGGCCAAATTCAGACCTCATTGCAGTCTACAGCTTCCTCATGAGGGGAAGCAGAGGGGCGAACACTGATCTCTTTGCTCTGGTGACCACTGACAGGACCTGAGGGAATGGCCTGAAGTTGTGTCAGGGGAGGTTTAGGGTGGATATTAGAAAAATGTTCTTTACCCAGAGGGTGTTTGGGCACTGAACAGGCTCCCCAGGGCAGTGGTCATGGCACCAAGCCTGACAGAGTTCAAGAAGCGTTCAGGAACATGGTGTGACTCTTGGGGCTGTCCTGTGCAGGGTCAGGAGTTGACTCAATGATCTCAATGGGTCCCTTCCAACTCAGGATACTCTGTGATTCAATTACCTGCCCCATGTGAGGCATCTGCTTTTGTTCCCATTGTGTTCCTGTAAATGCTTGGAGAGGGTGAGCTGAAGAATCACTGTTTCTCACACAGACAAAGCACCAGTGTCTCTGTTCTGCTACCTCTTGCCCCTACATAACCCAGGCTCACAGACTGGCTCCCAGATGCTCTCAGCTCTGTCAAGGAATTTACAACTCTTGGAGAAGCAGTGTCTCTATGAGAGGCAGCAGATACAAGTCACAAATATTTATATCCTGAAAAATATTTTTTGCATTAATTTCCTGTTCATTTTTCATAAGCATTTAATGTTTACTATTCACTAAATATTAATAGCATAACTATTATTAAAACTTCTGTTTTGTTTCTGTATATATTTTTAGAAGAAATACTTTGTGCTGTCCCTACATACACACTTTCCCAAAGTTGTTTTTTTTAGACTCCTTGAATCCTTTCTTTTTAATTTTCAGTGTCTTGCTTATCTGTTCTGTTATTTAAAACATAAATAATACATAAGGTTGCTCTTCTATTTCAGTAGCCTTTCACTACATTTTTCCTTATTTGTATCTCCAGGCTTTTTGTGGTTCAGAAATGAACTTCAAGCACTGTAGAGTATCTTTTGCTTTGGATATTTGCTAGACGTTTGGCACCAGGAAGATTAACAGTATTCAAGGAAATATAAAAGGCACTGAAATACAAGTTTCTTGCTCTCCATTCAGATTCTTCTCCCCACTCAATTCTTTCTACTTCTAATTATTATCTGAAAAAGCACCTCATGAACAGAAAAAGAAATGCAGAACAGGTAGTCTGGTACTATGTAACTTTTTCATAACTTTGAGTATTACCCTGCTAAGTTCCATAACTATGGTTTCTTTTCCCCTTGTTTATAATCTGAAAATTGCAGAATTCTCTGCCAATTGTGACCTAATCACTGAATGGTAGTGAGAGGTTTTTGCCAGTTTCTTTTTCCTGATTAGTAGTTTCTTCATCTCCCAGAGGTTTGTGTGGTTTGTGGATGCTGTGGAACAGTTTTCAGCTGCTCTTTTGATCATGCAGTTTTCAAAAATATTCTTCTTTCATGGCTGGATTCAGTTTGGTGTCTAACATATCTTGCCAGGAGCTTCAAAGGCCCCAGTGAGCATGATTAGATGGTATTTGCTATACATGTCTAGATGGCATTTAGTTCTAAATGGCAGGGGCAACCAAGCTCTGCCTCTGGGGCTGTGCTTCAAGCCAGCTCACATGCAAAATCCAACATGTCAAAAGGCAGGATGAACGAGCTCAAGCTGGAGATAATTTAACTACACCCCCATGCTTCCCCTTTGACTATGTGTATGAGCAGGCCTCTCTCTGCCTCTGCTGTGGTTTAACCCCAGCCAGTAAAGCCCCACACAGCTGCTCACTTGCTCCCCCACCAGTAAGATTGGGGAAGGAATCAGAAGGGCAAAAGCTGGAAAAATGGGTTGAGATAAAGACAGGTTCATAGGAACAGCAAAAGCTTTGCACACAAGCAAGGAAAAACAAAGAATTAATTCACTGCTTCCCATGGGCAAGCAGGTGTTCATCCATCTGCAGGAAAGGAGGGCCCCATCATGTTAATAGTTACTTGGGAGGACAAAAGCCATCACTTCAAAACTCCCCTTGCTTCTTTTCCCCACCTTATATACTGAGCATGATGTTACATGGTATGGAGTATCCCTTTGGTTAGTTTGGATCACTTGTCCCAGCTGTGTCTCCTTCCAGCTTCTCACCCCCAACTTCCTCACCAGTGTGGCAGTATGAAAAGCAGAAAAGGCCTTGGCTATCTGAGTTCTACTGAGCACTAACAACAACATCTCTATATTATCAACCCTGTGCTCAGCACAAATCCAAAACATAGCCCTGCACTAGCCACTGTGAGGAAATTTAGCTCTACCCCAGCTGAAACCAGCACACTCTGCTTACAAAAGACTGTATTAACAGAGTCTTTATGATCCTGGTCCTTGTCTTGCCTCCCTGCTCAAGCCAAAGCAATTTGATATGTCAACATTACTGATAGTTAATTTGGCAATGCATGATGGTGATTCCCATTAAAAAAGTGGAGGCCCCTCCAATCCCTCAGAAAGTGAGCTTTTAATAGTGACCTGTTTAACATATTCACACTTCCCTTCCTTTGGAGACTTTGACCCCAATGCATTTGAACATCCCTAACATGCTGGTTCCAGGCAATGTCCAGTCACTCTTCAGAAGTTTAATTGCATACATTAGTGCTGTTTCTTGACAAATAGCAAGTCTCTTAGTAAACTCTGACAAAACAGTAAATTGTGGTTTCCTGACTTAACGCTGCAAATGTGTCCAGAGATTACTTTCCCTGGTTTGTATCACATTCAGATAACAACTATGTTTGTGGTAGTTAACCATGTGTCAGCTTTCAGGAGTCTGATTTCTGTCTTTCTCATAGCATCTATTACATATCTTACATTATATTTCATGTAGTTGTTGCTATTGATCTGTTTTATAACTGTGGTGAGGTGTTAAAAATTAATGTCTCTCTATAATTCCACATACTATACACTGTAGCAAATACAAGTAGATGAGCCTGAGTGTTACTCATTTCAGTGAAAATGAAAAAGTCTTCTTCCATTCAACAGTAGCTGTGGATGGGAATTTCACTCTTCCTTCACAATTTTTTACTGTTTAAGAGGTTTGAGTTGGGTTTGATTTAGCCCAAAACCTCCATGATAGCCTTTTATTCCTGTTCTCAGAGAAACTATTTTGCACAGTAACTCGGCAGAGCACTTGGTGTGTGTTCACACTTTGAAAAAAAAAAGAACCCTTATTTTGAACACGATTCCCATTGCTGGTTTTTTATGCTGAGCCTGTTTCCACAGCATGCCTCTCAGTTCTTGCATAATGTAAGTTTTCCCATCAACTTGTAAGCAGCTGAGGAGCCAGAGCTAAATAAAGCTCAGATAAAGGATGTTATATGTGATGTAAATAGATGTGAACTGGCAATTTAATAATGCCCTTGCATTTTTCCATACGGTATAGGATTGTGAAAGCCAAATCTGGCAGAAACTGTACACTGTTCACAAGCAATAAGTAAGACTTGAATTTAAATTTGGTAATTTATGTGGGTGCAAGTGGATGCCTGTGAGTGAGATGAAATTATTTGGTCTAATGGCAGCACAGTTTCTTATTTGGAGAATTTTAAGACTCGGATTTTTAATCACTGAAATGCAAAGCAACATATGTTTCACCAATGGATTAATAAACTAAATTAAGGCTTAACCAAACATCTATGTAAAGTACTTGCAATATTCATACAGATATTCTCTGTTATAAATATTATTTGAATTATATACCATAACCACTGGTGAAAAATTAAAAGGAGACCTGTACAGTTTTAAACTACTCTTAAAATATAACACCCCGTTACTAGATGGTTTACAGACAAATTATTGGGCTCAGTAGAGGGGAAATGCTTTTGCCTGTGTTATACAGGTCAGGTTTGATGATCAAATGGTCCCTTCTGGACTTAAAAGCTATGAATCTACTCCTTTTCTACAATGTTCACATAAAAGGTCAAATTTCCAAGACTGGAATATTTCACTGAAGGACCAGAAGCTCTCTAAGATGTCTTTAAAATAATGAAGGGGGTAAAAAAGACATACAGTAAGGACAAGAGCAGGAATACAAAATAAACTAAACTAAGGAATTTCTGTCTTCAACATACAAATGGGAAAAAATGTTAAATATCAAAGGATGCCATCTGCTTCCAGAAGTAATGTGTCAGTGCTTAAATCCAACTCCAGCACACAGTTCAAGCTAGTCTGCTTTGCAAGGGGTGATTATGCATTATGTCTCACCTAAAACCTGAAATTCTTTACTCAGAGGAAAAATATTTTGTGAATTGAATGTCTACATGTCACCCTACGTAAATTCATAAGCATAATTAAGGAGTTCCAGTGAGAAATACCAGGATTGAAATAGCTACTAATGGCATGAACACAGTCCTAGTATTAATATCCACCCTTCCATAGTGTCCCAAGATGGAAATATATACAGAACAACATTTTCATTTTTGGAGTTCATGCTCTAATCTCTTAATTCATCAGGGATTTCAGTGTTTAGAGGAAGTCTCAATGAGAGTCGCTCTTAAAAGAGGTACATGTTTTTGAGTTGCCTTTTAACTTTGTTTCTAACTATGCCTTGTTTTATATAGACATTATACATTAAAAATTATTTTCTAAAATTTTAACTTTAAATACTTATTTGGTGGGACTATGGAAAAATACCCCACTCAAATGCAAACAGTACAAGCTTATACCCTCTTAACAATCAGTACATAATTTAGGTTCCTCTAAATATTTACATTTCCCATAGATGACTTATCAAACACAAACAGAAATCAACATTCCTTCTACATCTTGATGAGTTCAGCAGCATTGCAACATTGACTCCTCTATAATGAAGGATTTCTAAACTGTAATAAAAAGGGATATATTAAAATAGTACACATGGTACTTATTAATTCCCTCCATCAATATGATCTGTATTTTGTGCCCCATTAACCTCCACCACCAAGCAAGAGTTTAATTTCTAATTTATACAATTGTTTTCTGACCAACTATCTGTGCTGGCAGATAAGGCAAAACTAGTAAGACATGATATTTGGAAATAAAAATGCTGAGCTAGAGAACATAGTGAGAGGTGTTTAATTTAGTTGACAGCCTTGCATATAACAGTTCTTATCCAAAGACCCAAGAGCTTTGAGCTCAAGACTCAAATTTTGCAGCCAATATGTTAGATCATTGTATCCATTATTGCAATTCAGCTACAGCTGAAGAAAAGAATCCAACATCCTTGTGAACATACATCAGATGACACAGAAAGTAGGAGAGTAATAAGGAATATTCATATCAGTGTAAGAAATATAGATATAGAAGCAATTATTCATGTGAAATTTAGTAAAGCTCCAAAAATTATAGCTCTGTGCTACTTGAATCTAGCTTTATTACACTTACATTTTACGAAAAGAGTACTAGCCCTCAGAATTTCTGTCATAATACAATATTGTACTTCTATTTAGTACAATATACTTTTGTTTTTATATGTAATTAATAGTAACTAATTATTGCAGATAAATTCCCTAATATGACTGGGTCAGAGTTTTACTTGCAGCTGAGTGATTTGTGAAGTTTTTGACTGGTTAATAGTTTCATTTCTAAATAAAAAAAAAAAAAAGGATTTTTATGGACTGCTTATTCTCTTAAAGCAGTCCAAAACAATGTTGTCATCTTGTTTTAAAGGGTACCTGAGCTAAATCCATTTGGGCTCATACTATACAAAGTTTCAAAACTAAAATGAAGAATGGGACTCTTATTCTGTTTAAATAGAATTCTTATTTTAGAACTAACTGTGATATCATAAAATTTCTTGCTGTGTCCCTTTATGTAAAAACACAAAGCATGTTTTATGCAACTTCTCTTCCTTGAACACCACTCCCTCACCCCCTCAACCACCCCCCCTCCACACACCCATATTTAGGAAAGGGAAATTCTTGACAGCAAGCCCTCAGTGGCAATGACCATCTGGCTTTGTGTTCATTGGCAGGTGCTAATTGGCAGTGGTGAAAAGTAGTGGTAATAAACACTCAGCCCAGTGTAGCCAGCCCTGTTTGACTGAAAAAGAAAATTCTTTGGACTTTACAGAATTTTTGACAAATAGAGCTTTTTTAGGTTACAATGCTAAGATTTTTACCAATGTTAGAAACACAGTAGTTGTGTCTTTAGGGATGTAAAAAAAACCTACTGGCCTGACTGTGATTGGCTTTATAGGAAATGAAAAAGAATTTAAGTCCTGGTACACTTTTGGCCATTAACATAGCTTTTCCTTTCATAATTGCTGCCCCAAAGGAACAGTTTTGGTGCTTGTAGCCTACAAGCAGAATAATGTTTTAGAGAACAGAGGCTTCGGTGTGCTGTACACCTTCATACAATGGCCTGATTTCATGGGAAGTTTCTCAAATATCAAGGTTTAACAGTAAGACAGGAAAGTGAAATCACAATGTTACTCAGTAGATGCGTTTTGTATATGAGTTGCACAAACTGGCAGTCAAACTCAATGTATGTGCTCAACAGCACATTTCTTTCCCCAGGTTTGAAATAAGTACCCCTGGATCCAATAAGCAAACTCAGGAAAGGGAGCCACTGGCAGAATCACATCCATTATGGTTCTGACTTATAGATACATTTATTGTTTTCTCAAACAATATTAGGATATAAACTATTTTGAAGGAAAAGTTCCAGTTTGCAAGTGGGCAAAGTTTAATTATTTATTTGGATTTCTGTGAATACTTCACTGACTTTAGTCAAGAAGTCACAAGTATCTTGAAATATTTTTTATTTTGTCTAACCTATGAGATATTCTAAGCTTTTTCAGGCATGAGTTCTACCAAATATATTTTTAAAAAATCTACAAACAAATCTCTTCAGTAATAGATTGTGCTGAAAATTCATAGCATGACCCTTTGCAAATATTAAACAAAAATATATTTATTTTATTTATTTATAGAATATTTATTACTGCAAAATTCTAAAGCAAATAAAATATTTTAGAATTTAACAGAAAAAAGAAATAGTGATTCATTTTGAGTTCTGATTGTGTGTGATTTTTAAGTTATCCTTGTTGAACTTACCAATGTTGAAGAGACACCTTGGAATTTCAAGTTGGAAGTCTAACTTTTACATGGAAAAACAGAGGTGAGACAAAATTTATCTCTAGTTTCTGCCTGCAGCAATTCTAATACTCTTCTGCCCTTACTAAATCCTTTTCTTCTTATGCTTATCTTTCTCTATGTAAGTTCAAGTCATAAATAAATAGATGTAAATTCAAAATTTGTGACTCTTTCTTTCTTTTAGTTCTTTTCCAAATTTCAGTCACTACAGGGATAGTATTTCACTAAATATCTGTAGAACATGTAGCATGAGAAGGACTACATCTTGTCTGGTAATTCCAGTTGCTACTGATATTAAGAAAAGAGCCTATATCCTTAATTTCTTATGCCATTATGGATCTGATCCCGAGAATTCTCAGCTACATCTTGGTTCTAGAAGATTAGAGAAAGCAAATCAATTCCTAGTTTTATATATTTGCAAAGTGACACTTGCTAGTAAAGTTGTCAGAATCTTATTATGTTTCTTCAGTTGGAAGGTTTATAAAAGCTACTTCATCCATATTAAATTCTAAAGTGAAATAGATTTGTGTAGGAGAGAGCTTAATCTCAGTTTAACATCAGTACAGCACCCCAAAGAATTATAGTTCATATCTGAGCTTTTGCAGCACAGTCATAATCACCTACATGAGGAAATAAAAAGATGTCATAACTTAGAAAGAGAAAATACTTTATTCTGTTCTGCTTTACTCTTTCCCTCTTGCTTTTCTCTCCTCCCCTTCCCCCCCTTTGGATCAATAACACGCTGCATTTTCAGATTCCCACAACAGATAAACAAACATATTTTGCTAGTGATGACCTTGTTTATCAATATTTTAAAAACTTAAAATTATCTCTGGTCTTATTTTTATAATAAAAATAATCATGTTTTTTGCAATTCCCGTTGAACTCTTCCTATGGAAAAGCCTCAGTTCTGGCAACTGAGAAGAGAACCACAACACTGATTATTTGGATAGCTACCACTATGGCTGCCACTCTACAGCTGAGTGTATAGATTTCTCCAAGTTATAATGTGAAAATCAGCCACTTCTATTTAGCCTATAACAGTTTTTTATGGAATGGGCAAAAAATGAGGATCCTTACAACTCAGTTTTCTAGAAGCCTACTTTAGATTACTCTGTTATCTAAAACACTCAGGACTTTTTATTCTTTTTTTAGTAATAGTAGTTTAACCAAGAACAAGCAGGGTTATTGGAGGAACTTTTGTGTATTTTCTTTCCCTCTTGCACAGATCAAAAGGAATATCTTGCAGTTAAGATGAAATGCATATGATGCACTATCAAAATATGGTATGTTTTCCACTGAATTCATGGAAACAGTGTGCTCAGACTATCCCTATAAAAAGTCCTGCTTTCAGTCACAGCACAACAAATTCCCTCAACCTCCTCACCCGTACCCAGTTCCTTGAAGAAGAAATGTGATTGTATCTGAAGCTGTCAAATGGAAATGATGGCTGTAATTTGGAGGTAGGAAATGTTTTGCAAGTCCACTTATTCCAGTGTAGAAAAGTTGGTGTTATGTGTTTTGCCCGAAAGGCCTTGCATTGAAGATCTGGTATGACTTGCTGTGTCTCACTGAAATACAAGAAAAAAAACCACGTTTTTTCTTGTCATGTCTTCTCTCGTCTTTGAATGAATGAATGTGTTGAATCAATCCAATTGTTAGAGAATGATTGAAGAAGAAGTTTAATCAGATATCTTTTAAGGTAGGAACAATTGGGGATTAACACTGACAAGCAGGAATCAGTGCCCAAAAACAAGAAGAGTCCAGATTAAATCAGAACAAAGAGCACAATTTTTTGTCTGATGCAATGCAGCATTTCCTTCCCAGATCTGGAGTTTAATTTTTTTTTTTGTAAATAGATTTTCAAAGAACAGGCCTTATTATAAAATATTTATGGATCTTGGCTCTCTACTTACATCCATTCTCTTTTTTTTTTTTTTTTCTCATAGAGAGATTATACTGGCACAGTTTATATCTTCATGCAGCAAGAACTTTAGCCAGTCACTGGCTAGTTTTACTAGTGAAGAACAACTTGAATTAACCCACTCAGTAAATCACAGTCTTAATGCTAAGCTGGTACTATTAGAACAAACTTTCAGTTTCTTAAATACTGAATAAAATATTTTCAGTTGTCTAATAGCACAAGTAACATTGACTATGATTATTACACTCATATGTCAACACTTTACTAACTTCTTTGGCTCTAGTTGGTGAGTTAATGGTGGCATAAAGAGATTTTGTTTAATACTTTTAATACAGAACTTAAATGGGACAAAACCAAGACATCTAAATAAGAGAAGGTGGCAATGTGGCCCTCCATGAAGTGTTGTCATAATGCCTTCCTTGTGAAACCTTTTTTCGTGTCAAAAGTAATCTAACTGATGCTGAACTGAATGTTGGGGTTATTCATTGGTTTGATGGGACTTAGAGCAAATTTCAAGTGTCACAAAAGATTTTTATTCTTAGATTTTGAGGGAGCTTTTAGAGAAAAAAAAGAATGTAACAGCTACTTGAGAAAGGAAATAAGAAAAATCTGAAATACCCACGTATGCACAAGTGGAAAAAATCTGCTGTCTTCCAACTGCCACAACACTGGTAACTTTGTGATTGATATTCAGTATGCACAGTCCTAAAAATAAATCAATGCACATTTTGAATGCTGTCTGTTTGGGTACATATCCTTGCACATTTTTTCTTTTGAAGTCCTGATAATGAATCTTGTTTCTGATTTTACGATTATAATATGATTCATAATGTTAGAGTCATTAGGATTAATATCAATAAACACAGTTAAGGTCCATATTCTGAATAAAATTAAAAATTTTAAAAAAATTGTCTGGAGTGGCGATGTGCCTTGAGTATGTAATAACTTTTTTCTATTTTCTATTGACTTACAGTCTATTATTACATGTTGCTGGTAGCAACCTTAAAGCCAAAGAATGGCTTTGTATTCTACAATCCCTTTGGAAGTTAAGCCACTCAGAATGATGGCTGACTGTTACATAAATCAGATTTTACGTAAGTCAGTCTTAATAAAAGAACCATTGTAACTGTGTTCTCTTTGGGGTATGCTATCCATGAGGAAACAAACAGCTTTTTCCAGCCACATGCAAGGAAGTGCCAGCCTGTCCTCAGTGTCTCCACAACTGTTTCTAGGGGATCTGACAGTTATAATGCATGATGCTTGCCAACTCCACCCTAGTCTCCTGAAAAGTAGCTATAGCAATGAAAGATTATGTCAGATAAGCCAAAGTCAACTGTCATTGCAAATATCAGGAATGTTGCGCTGGATAATGGTCACTGTTAGACATAATAGAGCCTTAGGTGAAATCCTCTGTGGTGATTAAGAGGAAAAAAAATAGATTTATTTATATCTCACAGGCATCATTGAAAGGATGTAACATCCTGGAAAACACCTGAAGAATAGGAGGCCTGACATCCACCTCTGCATAAAACTCCACCTCCAGCTTGTTAAGTTCCTAGAAGGGGACAAACTTAAGCTATATCAGACCCTGTCACAGGTCTCTGGTGAAAATGTCCTTCATAAATACCTTAGGTATCATTAACTTACATAGTCTGACCTCCTTCATAATTCAGAGTATATCTAATTCAATGGTAACTCAACAAAAAACATAATCTAGCTTTTCCTGTATGAAATCTAACAAATCAATGTGACTAAAGCATAGCTTACAAAATACACTTAGTTTTATTTTGAAAATTTAAAAGTGAGGCATCCAGCATGTTCTCCTACACTATAACACAATTGTGTTAAGAAAGAACCGAGACCTTGCTTTTATTCATTTTTTTCTGTCAAATTTGCCATCATGGATTCTTATTGTGTTCTCACAACAAGGTAAAACTATCCTCGATACTTTTATTCTCATTTTGTAAAATCTTAAAAATATCATTGGAAACCCTATTAATAAACAGCCATAATTTATATGACTCTGTCTTTTTGTCCTGTTTTCAATCATTCTCTATGATGATATTAGAGAAATACACCACCCTTACTGGCATCTTAACTTCGGAAGTATCGGAGCAAACATTGGGACTCTCTCTCCTTGCATTAGTAGCACTTGATTCAACTTTCATAGCATAGGGTGAAGAACTGAAGAATCATGTAGCCAGTTGGAAACCTTCCAGTATCTCTCTTTTCTAACATAAGATGTGTGCAATCTATGCATACCATTTCAGGCTCTTTTTATTTGGATTTTGTTAAAAACGGATGAATGTCTTTAAGTAGAACGGGTGTCACCTGTATCCCGGAATAGTCTCAGAGAAATTAATGGACTACTTATGAATTAAGGATCTAATTTAGGTTAGGGTGAGGTGACATAGCTTGACACTTACTTGGCCAGATTTAGCTGGCCATATATTTTTGGATTTTTTTTTTTTTTTAAAGTTAAAAAATTTCTCTCTACCTTCACCCAAAGATTGTGTATTTTTTTCTGACTGATCAACAGACCAAAATTGCTTAAGAATGTGAACTCACAGTCAATTAAAATCATTATGATAATCAAAATAAAGATATTTCTTATCCGCAATCAGTTCATCTTTTATCTTTGTTCTCTGAAACATCTCTTTCCTGATCTTGACAGAATAAGGAATTATCAGTATATCTGAGCTATTTGAGAATGCACTATAAAGTAAAAGCAATTTTAATCTTTTGGATATATGTAACATAGACAGACCTACCAGCTTCTGACTTATTTTTTTCTTATTGTTATGAGAATATACATTTCAAGTGTTATTCTTATTATTGTTATAATAACTCTGGCTTGTAATTCTCATCTCGCCAGAGATATTATTCTGTGAAAAGGTACTCCATGGGTCCCATTAGTTTTCTTGTGTCTTTCTCTGAGTTATCTGGTTCTGCCAAGGAAAAAATCCTGGGATTGACTGTGATTCACCATAATAGCTGTTGTGTTTTAAGAAGGATATTAGTCATTGAAAAAAAAACATCTTGTGCAGCCATGCTCTTGTATTCTCTAAATAAATGCATTATTCCTAAATAAGTTCAGGATGTTACTCAATCACCGTATCAGAACATTTTTGAGTAGATGGACCAGACTCACGTCACTGTGTCTTCAAGGGGCAGCAATGTGATTTTGTCTTTGCCTAATTATTTCCTTGAAAGTTCAATTCATATTTCCGTACCTGAAACAAATAATCAGGCTGTCCTGAAGATTCAAGTAATCCAGCCATACTCTGAACATTTTATACTTCTCTATGAGTAATTTAAAAAGCTGAATTTTTATGTTCAGAAAGTCTAAGGAGTGTCATGGAATTTACAGGTCCTACTACTTACTAGTTGCATCTGCTACACTGGTCCTTATTTTCACTCCACACAAACTTTTTTTCCTGTTTTCTGACCTGTAACATCTATGCATAGAAGTTAGAGCATTAAGTTAGGCTGTTGCTTCTAAGTCAGGAAGTGTTTGTTCACTAAGGTAGGGATCTTGACAAATCAAGACTCCACTGCCTTTAAATGCCTAGTAGTTTCCAGCTGAAAATACTCATTAATTCCTCCTCCTGCTTCTCTCTTTCCCCTTTTTAGCAACTCTGCAAAGTTCCTAGGAGGCTGGTTGAGAAGGTGGTGAGGGAATTTACATTACAGAGGAAATAACCTCTCTATTAGCAAGAAGTGCACTACACCTCCCTCTTTTTGTGGTGCTGATTAAAATGTCAGCCCAGGAAGAGAGGGAGAAGGCAACAAGGTATTGCAGTTAGTATTTTATACAGCATGAAAAGCAAAGAAACAGTCAAAGTAATATTAACTGACACTGATGAAGCAGAACTGAGAAACAGAAAGTGTTATGTCACTGAATAAATAGCAGAGTGTCATTTGTATATAAAAAAGGGTAACATATTCCATATAACTCTAAATACATTTTTAAAAAGTTATTCCGATAGGCTAATAAAATATTGGACTGAAATTTCACATAAATGTCAAGAACTAACACATGTAGACCAAAAATCTGGAGTCCATCTGAGCTAAAAGTCATGGTCCAGGAAGACAGAAATGAAATCAAACATTCTGCTTTCAAGGATCTTCAACAGAAAAGTTGAGAGATCTTGAACAGCCATGTGGAAATTTTCTGCCTGTCTGGAAACTCAGATTTTTGACTTTCTATGCATGGAAATGATCAGAAATAAAAGAAAACCATATATTTTTTACTATAAGCAGCACTGGTCCATAACCAAGAAAAACCTTTTTTCAAACTTTTTTTCATAGTTTGTTTTTCCAACTTTTCTTATTAACTTCATGCTTCATTCCAGGGTAGAAGGTACTACTTTGGCATAGTATAAGAAAAGAGCATGTACAGGAGTATTACTAAACCACGTTTGCCACACATCCAGTTGCCCACTGCAGATTGTGTGAAAAGGAGTCAGCTTTGCCAAGCAGAACTCTTGCTACCTGAAGCTCCAATAGGCACTGTGATATCACACTTTCTCCACAGCAAAGGAGCTCTCAAAAGTCCTACCAAGTCAGCCAATGGGTCTGGCAGGCAAGTGATTGTCCTCAGAAAAGAGCCCAGCACATGATAATTTGGAGAATTTAGTCCCCAGCTGGTTGATTACACTCTTTATATAAAAAGATCTTCCCATGTTGCAGTTTCCTGTACAAGGAGTGTATGAAATATCTTAGGAAACTTGTAAAGATAATGTTAACTCAGATATAGATTTTTAAGAGTATTTCTTATTTTTCATTTTTAAATGGTCCATCTGTGTAATCAGGAAAAAGCATATTTCACATCTGCAGAGGAAAAGGATAGATTGTGAAAACAACTTTATTTTTTTTCTTTTTAATTACTAATAAAGCATTTGAAATGTGTGAATTTCATCTCCCAAGTCTGTAAAATTTCTATATTGGGTAGAGGGTCTGTAATTTGTCTCTTCACCATTTAAATGCTTTAAAATTGCCTTCAATGTCTAACTTAAGTTGGACAGATATTTCATAAAATTAAAAGTTTTTGAATGAAATAAATAATCTATATTGATCATTAGTTCCTTATCTATCTGTCTAATGACAAGCAGAATATTCCATAGAGATTGCAACTAGGGGAGTAGTGTAAAGCTTAGCCACAAATTATTACATGAGTAAAGATTTGTGTGAGAGATGTTAAAATGTGTGCAGTATTAAAGAAGTTAATGAATCTACTCCTCTGGATTATCATTTCTCATGTGATAATTTTAGATTTGAATGTTCAATGACTAATGAAGAAGAATCCACTTTGAACTAAATGGTCTTGGAGAAAAAAAAAGTAAACAGCACTATGAGGGAATCATTAAGAAAAAATAAAACATATGGCCATATAATTTATTCCAAATATGCACAACCCTCAGCTAAAGAGTGAGAGTTTCCAATTTTGGAAAGCAAATTCTGTGACAAATCAAAAGCAATGTTAGGAATAAAAAATGTTATATTAGTTTGATTCTAGTATTTAGTTGCTTTAATTGTTTTACTCTATATTTATCAGAAAAAGTTTAGGTTTTCCATAGAAAGGAATTTTTTAAAAAAGCCACACAAGTTCTGTGCTGTGTTAAAATGGTCTTTTTCAACCTTAATAATTCTATAATTCTGTGGTTTATTATTGCAATTATTCCTGTGATATATCTACCCAATTTTAAATGTTGTAGCACCCTTGTACTAAGGGTCAAAATTTAATACAAAAGTAAGTGTACAAATAAATTTTATCACATTTGTAAAGAAATGCAAATACAAAGGAGTTGGGTGCTTGGGATCAAAAATATGTTTTCCTTGGCTTATAACAGATGCTGGGAGAAGAAGGAGTAGCACAATTTTATTTCAATGCATTTGATATCTTGGGCATTCTGGATTAAGAGTAAAATAAAATAAGAAAAAATAGCTTCTGTCTACTGTTATGAGAGCATTTGAGGTTGAGGTCTATAGTTCTAGTCCACACTCAGGTGTGTAATAAAAAGGGTTCCATCAATCAGTTGAAAAAGGAGAGGAAGGAAGGAGAGAAAAATGACCTTTTCAGGTCATTCAGACTCGCACAGGAAGCCAGTGAAGCAGAACCACATCACACTGACTTGTTGGACTGTGCCACGATTTGTCACTCTGCTGTATGCAAACTTCATCCTTTTGTACTATTATAAAATCAGAAATCGATGCAACAGAAAAAGTCTTTTAGTACTGACAGATGTAGTCCCACAGAGGTTCCTCCTGTAACATTTTCTTTAAAAGGAAAAGCAACATTCCTTCTTACTGAATATGACGTTAGTTTTACCACCTCTAGCAAAAATAACACATTGTAATTTTCTGGTTCACTTACAGTGCTACTGCTCCTTTTACGCTTTTGTGAGGTATGAACATAATCTCTATTTGATAATTAATAACATCTGCCTCCCTTACATGACAAATGATGTTTCATAAACTGAAGTTGTTTCCTTTTCACAAGTTTTGCATGAGACTTTAGGAAAAGTTTTAAAATGCTTAGTTTTGGGCACTTTTCTAAAGGGCTTCAAGCTTCTGGGAGAGCAGATTATCTTAGCTTTTGAACCTGAAAGAACATGGTTTATTTAAAATTCAACTTGCTTCTCTTGTGGCTGCTTAAGCAGGGAATATATGAATAAGAAGAATTAGTCTTACAGTGTGATGTGTAAAGTATTTTGAAGTTTAAATATATATATTTTTAGAAGATGATTGTCTATCCAAAAGGTGTTTGTATTCCAGACTTGGTATGTTTAAACTTCATAAGTATTCAAAGAAAAATCCTTGCCGTATACTTTTAACATGAAAAGTAATATCTCTGTTTTTAATTATTGGGAACCTCAGGCATGAAGAAATTAAATGACCTGAACAAACATCACAAAAGCAGAGCCAGGAATTGAATCTGGATCTCCTGAATGGTAATTATTTGGGGTTTATTTGCTGATTAATCCTTTTGGAAAGAAATTATGTGTTGCTGTTCAACATCTTTCATTTGACATTCTTTCAGTTTTCTTTTGGTTCCAAATAAAGCAGGTTTAGAAAGCAGCAAAAAGCTGTGTATTCATTTCAGCAATTGTGCAAGAGACAGGTAGCTTGTTATTATTCAATTAAATTCCATTTTTCTGGACCTTGAAACTAAGTTTTGTAGCCATCAAAGGAAATAACAAAACAGATGAGCATGATCCATGGTGCTGTGTAATGGCTGCAGATTGGAAGAAAGGGGCTTGTAACCACATTTTCTGTTGAACAACACAACATATATAGTCGGTATTTTAGGGAGACAGACTGCTTTCTTGATAATCCTGAGACACCCAGGTTGATTTTATCTCAGCTGAATGTAGCTGCTTAAATAACTATAAACAACTAAACTATGCTATGGAGCACAGACACCTAAATGTCCACCACAGTCAATAAAGAGATGTACCTACAGTATAGCCTGAGATGGGTTTCTGAGACTTAACACTAGTAGTTGACATATATTAAGGTGAAAAGAACTCTATGTTTAGTGTTCATTCAAGGTCTATTTAAGCTTCATGACCATGACAACAGTTCCATCCTGAGAATTCCAGAGGAAGCCACAAGAGAAGAGATATTTTGTCACTGGTTGGAACAAAGAGGTAAAAAAGTGGAAAGGACAAATAGAGAGATTTAAGACATAATTGGTTTGTGTGTGTTACATTTAAGAGGTAGTTATTTTAAAAAGATTTGCATCCATGGAGAAAAAGACTGCTAAGCATTTATATGTATCCTCGAGGAATTTTGCATATGCTGTTCTGTTTATCTATCTGTTTAAGTGTGCTTTTTATTTCCTTGGATGGAAATCATGGTTGTTAAATAAGGTTTGTTAAGCCTTTTTCTTCAGGTTAGAATCAAAGCTCATACAACAGCATCAGTGTTTGTACAATTTTGCCACGTTTCTAGATGGAGTCAATGTTTTTGTAGTGACCACTGTAAATTTAAATACAGCTCTCATTGCTGACAGTGAAATATTGGCAGAAGGAAACATTGTACCAGTATCTCATGATCTTCACACCAAAGATTCAAAATCACAAGCTTGCTCTCCAAAAAACAAACAAACTTTACAAATAAAATCCCTTTCCAATTTTTGCTTTTAAATTTGATGATATTACTGTAGAAATTATATATGATATATATTATATCATATATATGAATATGATATAAGAAATTATATACTATAGAAATTATCCATATGAAGATATAGTATGGAAATAATTATAAAAATGGAAGAAATTGGTGACGGAGGTGTGAGGGAGACTAAAATACATGCCTAAAGGCAAGTTATGTATAACAAAAGGAAAATAATGATTAATTAGTCCAAACACATTACATTTTATTCTTATTATGCTTTTATTATGTGGGAATTAAACCCAAAGTATCCAGTGAGGGTTGCAATGACATTTTGCTATCTTGTGATAATAAAAATGTTATCTTTTAAAGAAGGAACTCAGACATCAAATGTTGAGGAATTTCAACCTGAAAAAAGCTGCTTTTTTAGGCTTTTTGATCAATGAAGCAACACAAATGCTGCTGTGAGTCTTTACAGTAGACTTAAGACCAGGAAATTTAAATGAGTGTTTTGCTACCAAGAAGTCAATTTGGATGGCTGTAGAAATCCCACAGGGATGAAGGGCAGCTTGAGTTAAGGAGGAGCTCCAAATTAAAACCAGTTCACAAAACTGTTACTGATTATTATTTTTTATCCTTACTAAATTCTTTGCATTCTCTACATTCCAAATAATACAGGATGAAACTATAGATTTATGAAGAATACAGTTGCAAAATGAGTACAGTCTACAGAATATAATTTTTGAATATAATTTTTGATTCAAATTTACAACTTGCAGAGTACCAAGAATTTTAGAGATTTGTTTCAGGCCAGATACGATCCAAAACATTAACAGCTACAAGAGGCTAATTTCTGATTTTGTTGACCAGTGGTCAGTGTGACATATTTAGGCTGAGTTTCATTTTCAGCTAGATTTAATACCCTAAAATGACATGTGACACTTTTTCATGGCCTCAGCAGAAAAGGTACAAAGATAAATTTGATTGCACAGAATCATGTGGTTCTTGTGAGCAAGATTGATGGTGTGTTTTTTTCCTTGTCAATACTGAAGTGCACTTGAGCACCAAAATGTACACAGTCTCTCTCTTTCTCTGTGCTGTTGCTTCTAAAATTAAATGCAGATACTTAGGCCCAAACACTGACAAAGCAAATCCATTTTGAACTGGTGGCTTCTCCCACTGCTGGGGTTGTGGAGGCAAAGTTGAAGCGTTCTATAGACATGAACCATCTGTGCCCATTCCATAACCATAATCGTTGAGACCTTATTACTATGACAGACTCCGTGTTCTTTGTAGCTCCTTTGAAACCTTCTCGTTTAGTTTTACCTTCACTGTTTCCATATCTTATATTAAAAACACAGTTGCCTGAAATGACATTTTTTCAATTTCACTACGCATCTACCTTCATCTCTTTGTATGGGCTCCTCTTTCACATACAGCTTACAAACATTTTTTTTGGCACCAAGGCATTCTCTTTCCTTTCTTTGTCTAAAGGACTGTAGACCAACTTCTAGTGCATTCTATACATATTTCTTGTTTCTTTCAAATGGGACTGTACTCTTCATAAGTATTAATTTCCCACTAAAAAACCCCCCATCCAACCAAACAAAAAACCCCACCAAACAACTGAAAAAGGTGATGCTGGTGAATAATAGCTCAGTGAAAAATATTTCTTAGATCGTGGATTTGGGGGTCAAGCTTGTGGTTCTCCTACAGAAATTATAAGAGAATGATCATAAGATCCTGACAGCATTGAAACCTGGGGGAAAATACTCAAGGAAACCTTTACCCTAAGACAAATTCCTTAGAATATCTGTGGAAAGAACTAGTTCAATGACACAAGCTTCAAATTAAGTATTTTCTAAAAGTTAAGTGCCAGTGAATGACATGTGTTAGTATGCAATTTTATTTTTAGGGATATAATTTAAAGATATTTTAAAAACAGGATATTAACTGTGGAAAATTACTGGCCCTTGAACTGAAGTAAATAAAATATGACCTCCAGTACCAAATAATTCCTCCCATCGTACAGCTATTCAAACACAGAAGTCAATTGGTCATTTGTTGGGTGTTCAGTCCACAGAGAAATAAACTCCCAGCTATGGCTGATGAAGATTTATGTATTTATAAATATATAATTTTAGCTGGCAGGCTTTCTTGATCAAGCACACCCTTTTTTAGAAGAAAATGGCACATTTCCATAAAAGTGACAAGTAATAGTAATCTTTCTCAGACAGGCTTCGATTCTGCTGAGTGTTTTAGTCTGATGATCTGAACATGGGAACCAAGTGCCAGATGTGGTGAGGTCCTGTGAATGGTGCTATGTGAATAATTGTACTTCACTACTTTAAAAGTGAAAATGAGTTTTTGGTATATTAAAAGGGAAAATTAAGTCTCAAGTAGAACAGAATGCAAAATTTTTTTATCAAAAAAAAAAGTGTTTTTCCTGAATGAAAGATTATATTCATAGTGAACCTCAGAGGAAAGGTGCAAGAAGGTCTATGACAGATAATCTTGTTTGAGGTGGGCATGCAAAAATACTGAACCACAGGTCACCTTAATGCATTTCCATACTAAAAAAAAAACCAAAAAAAAACAAAAAAAAAAAAAATCCCAAGAGGAGTTTAGATGCATGAGTTTAAATCAAATTTTGGCATAGTTTAAATATGGATCAGTCACATTGAGGCATCTAATCACAGGCGTATTGGATTAGCATAGGTAAAATGCATGCTCTTGCTTTATTATTTTTATGTGCCTAATCACTTCCTAGCTATTTTCATGAAAAGTAGTTGTATCTGAAATCATTCAACCAATTCAATCTGAATTTGTCAGCAACCAGGAGACAACAGTCATTTTTATTAGTTTTTCTAACATTAACAAGACCTGACATCTATGCTATATGAATTCCAGGAGCTTAATTTTGGATTAGTTATAGTTTGATACCATGGACTGGTGCCCAGCAACAGCAGGGGCATGTTGGGTGCAATCCTGGAATGTATCTTCCATTTTAATTTCATCACAAAGGAATTCAGTTTGCTTCTTCTTCCACTACAGTGCAATGCAAATCGAGGCATGGTGCGTGAATCAGAAAATTCACTCCAAATTCATAGTACAAAGATTTGGTCAGAAACTGATGACTAGTTAGAGCTGTATGATGACAAAAGTGGCTAACCTAGTGTCCTAAATAATATTTATTTCCAGCAAAGTGAAATAACTGCTCGGCACTGATTAGAATTTGTTCTCACAGAATAGTATCTGACTGTTAAAATCTTGCACAGCATAAACAGAGAAGAGATAGGCAACTGCCTACAAGTGTGTCCTGCAAGAGGCAACAGACAATCCCCTTCATCTGCAGCTGGGATGGGGAAGAGCCTTTGAGACTGAATGTTTTGTAACTATCCATTCACAGGCTGGGGGAGGCAGGAACACTTTTACTGCTACTGAAGTTTCTAGATTCCATGCTGACTTTGTCCTTTCAAAGAGGAAGGAAGTGATCCATCCTCATTCCATGTGGAATAAACTCAGCCTTTATGCCAGTCTAAGATACAAAGAAAGAGAGAGTATAAGAGAGGTATCTGTAGGAAGGAAAAAGGGAGAGTGCTTACCCTGCAATGGGAACACTGAGGGCAGGCAAAGGCTGCAGCAGGGGAGGTAGAGGAGTCTGCAGGTATGGGGAGGAGGGAATGGCTCCTGCCCCACAGATGAAAAGGGAGAACAAATATAAAGGTCCCTGCCCTCCCTCCTGTGCCTCTAAAATCTCTTGGAGCCCATCTTAGCCTCTTATCATTGCACCAACCCAGGACTAATAAATATTTTTTGTTCCCTGACTCCTTTTGGACTCTTCCAACCAGTTCGCTCCAGTTACTCCAGGAATGCTTCTTGGTAGCTGGCACAAAAAGGTTGCACCTGTCTTTGTCCTGAAGAGGCCTTCAACACTATCTCTGTAAGCTTTGCATCCTCAGAAAAGCTCACAAGACCTCATAACTCACATGATGGCATGCAATCACAGAAATTTAATTTTGTTTCATAAAATCGCCAAACTAGTGAACTGCGACATAATCCATGAGGCCTTATCAGACAGTCTCAAACTAGTAAAACACCTCAGGAACTCAGGATTGCAGGGAAACCTTTGATTCACACTTTATGTAAGTGGATGTTGCCAATCTGCATTATAATGAATTATCACTAAACTGTAAAGAAACAGGTCAGTTTGTTCCACTCTTGTAGTCAGAAAGCATCCCACAGTTGTCTTAGTACTGGAGACATACCTTCCAATCCCACTTACACCCCTGGCCGCCCTTTGCCTGCCCTCACATCTCTGGAACTGGTTCTGCCCAACTAAAACCTCAGTTTCCCATCATCTCAGAACTGGATTTTTATTGTACAGATGCAAAAATGTGATCTTTATGTGGAATCAGTTTCACAGAAATTATCATCTGTTTTGGGGGAATTCCCCAAATGGGATAAACAGGTCTAAAACTAAGGAGTACCTTGTTCTTTTCTATCACTGGGAATAAAAATTTTTGGTTTAATTTCCTATTTTTCTGTTACTAAAGATATTCAGGATTTCGAACCCCAACTAGCAAATCATGTGCTTAACTTAAAGCACATGAATGTCACTGTTGAAATCAGTGTGACTGCTTGTAATCAGAAGGGTAAGTTTGAAGTGTTGCCTTGAATTACTGAAACAGAAAAAGTTTATTATATTTGTAGTGTTTTCAGTTTTCACAAAGAGTGCTACAACTAACTTGACACAATCCCAAAAATTCTGTGTTGTGAATGTAATGCATAAAATAAATTTGTAGGGTTTTTTTAAATTAATATGTTTAACATATTCACATTTCTCATCAACAGTTATAATTTCAGGATATTTGGTGTTCTTAGCCGTCCCTATTAATAGAAATTGAATAAAGTCATTTTACACAACCAGAAAATGAGGCTATCCTGATCCTGGCATTTTTGATGATGCAATGATTTGGCTCTGAAATCTTAGGAAAATTTAACTGAGGGAATAACAGCTACACAGACTGCAGAAGTCATACACAGAAACCAAAATGAGAGGGTTCTGCATTTTTACAGAGCACTTTTGTATTCCAGATGATTTAACAACTAATATTTTAATTATCGTTATTTTTAAAACTTTATCATAGCAACTACTGTGGTAATTTTGTGGAGCATCAACTAGCACAGCAACACCAGACTGTATAACTAGCTGTATTGTAAATCAGGGATTCCCCCAGGCAGCCATAATTTGTCTGTCCTTCTGGTTTTGTCTACTTTAACTTTTCTATTTTAGGGACTACACATGTGCTTTGTGTTAGAGGAGGGAAGTCACAGCAGACTAAACTACAGTTGTATGGTGACTTTGCCTTTTGGGTCGTGCCCTTCTTTGGTCTTGGAGGAAGATGGTCACATATAAAAACAAATTATGATTCAGAGAATCCCTACAGAGAGATTAACCAGAGAAATGCGGTTTTCACTGTGCCCTCACCCAGTGTACAAAGTCCCTATATAAATAGTCTTGTACTGGTCTAATTAATTGACTCTCTAATCCTTGCCTTGCCCACTACATACAAAGTGGTTTTGTAAATTCAAAATAGACATGGTCTTGAGCCACAACATTTATAAGATCATGGCATCTAGGGATGAAAAACAACTAATACATCATCCGGTACACCTCCCCAGCAGGGCAGGGTAGCCTAGTTAGAAATGCCTCAAATAACACGGCTTTGACCACATCCTGAGCCAGCCAGTCCGCTGCCTAATTCATCCTGCTGCCATGATGCTTTCCTTGATTTTCCTGATACCTTGTTTCACAGCTCCAGCCTCTAACTTTGAATTCAACTCAGCTATGGTGAGGGAGCGAACCTCCCTTGCCTGAAAACAGCCTTTCACATAGAGACAGTTGCTCACCTCCTGTTTATGCTCTATCTCGTTACTGTTCTTTTGAGTTGGGTAAATTTGTGAAGATGAAATTTCTGTGTCAGAAAACACAGCCTTAGAATTTAATTTTTGATGTTTTTCTCACATCTGGCAGTACTACTGCACTTTCTCTACACAGCTGTAACACCAGGTTTCTGAGTAGTTATTCTAATGTAACCATAGATTTTGCTACTGGAACAATGACAAATGATTATGAGAAGGGTAGTATCTTAGCTGATGGGGGTAATACTTGTACATCCTTAATAATGACATAAATGATCTTAACAGGAAGACAAAAGATTTCCCTGAGATAAAGTATTCACTTATCTAGTTGCAAAATAGATTGACACTCCTCTCTCATTTCCTCAAGGTTGTAATTTAAAGGATTAACTTAATGCTGTTTGATACCCTGTCCAGAGACTTCTTGAAAGCTGAAGTCGTTGGCTCTTCAATAAAGAAAATATATTAAAGCTTTTGGTTTCGGGGTTTTTTTCTTCCTTTTTTTCTCTTTGTCTTTAAGTGAATGTGTTGGTGGTTCAAATAAATATCTGTCTAGACAGATGTCAAAAGTGAAATCCAATGATAAAGACTTTCTTCATGATAATAATAAAGCAGAGGGTAAAAAAAAATATTTGTGGTGTAAAGAACACCCAAGTTCTGAATGCAGAGCCAGATCTTTTTGTTTCAGCTACCACCCAGCAAAGGGCAATCAGTCAATCAGACCAGAAGTTCTCTTACAGGGAGATATTACTCTCTGTGAGGCAGCCTGGGTGAGGGGGTGTGTGCACGTACAGGAAAGTGTATAGAAATGTAGCAGCGGATTTTGTGGTTTTCTCCTTTGAAATTTATGATCTGGTTAATGCTGGGATTTCTGAAGACTCCAAGGGAAATAGATTGTTCAATTCCCACCACACTGGGGTTTCTTTCCTTTGGGAGGTTTTGTAGAGTCTGAAAGGTTTGACATCTCCTGTGCTTCTCAAAGATCCCCATGGCTACAGTGAGATCAGCCACTGCTCACCAGGAATTGCTGAAGAACACTGGGGATTTGTGTGCTTCAGTACTCAGCATCACAGCACCTGAATGTTAGCTGTGTGACAGCTGGGAAGGGATTCGAAGCGGGATATTTACCTGTTGACGTCCTTAAGCCAAGGGGAGAATTAATGCTTTAACCACCGTGACACAGAGCCGTATCCACTAAGCTTCTTTCTGCACTGAAGTCGAGGACAGACAGCTCACTTCCAAGCAGGCTCCGTGTTATACACCACGAGAGCGTCTTTAGATTTCCTTCATCTTTCCTTCAGGTTTCGAACGCACATTGCTGCCACAAGAAATCTAATTCACTCCTCAAAGCAGATTATGTCTCACTGATGCAAATCACAGTATATACCAGCTCTCTGCTTTTGAGATCTGTCATGGCATGCGTATTTCACTAATAGGTGTAAGTAAAATTACAAAATAAGTGTAGCCCGGGACTTCCATCCAGACTGATGATGTCATCACCTTGCTCAAGAAGGAATGTGAAATCCATTAATGGGCAATAAAACTGGAACTGATTTTTAAATATTTTGCATCAAAATGCATTTGCAGCTTTAAAACCTTCAACTGACTTGTGGTCAAAATTGTTGATTTTTTTATAAATGCTTTTCATTTCACCTTAAGATGGTAACTGCATCAAACGATGATCATAGGCTTCAGACAGAAAATGTGTAGGTTATAATTTTGTGTGTCTGATCAAGGAAAGGAGACTTTTATTTACAGCTGTCTCTGAAGATTGCCAAAACACTTATTCTTGCATAGAGAAGTTATTAGCTAAGAACTGAGGTAACTAAATGACACTTTTAAGGCATAAAATATTCTTCCTTAACTGGATATTTGTTCGTTGCTTTGTCTCTTTTCTAAGTAATGAAGAACCAAGAAGCAACCAACTGGAAGCAAAATCATGTAAAGGGAGAACCAAATGGTATTCACATTGATAATATGGGATAAAAATGGCATCATTAACTTTTAATTAAATGTATTTCTCATTCTGAGTTAATAGGAAGTATCTGATAGATATATTATTAAACTTTTGACCATTACATTTTTATTTCCCGCTCAGTGATCAGTGGAAACTCTGTCATGCCATATTTCATCTTCAACAAACAACTGTTTCATTAATTTTTTTTTTCATTGAGAGACTTCAGTAATTATTTAGTAGCAAAAATATCATCAAAAATATATTCCCCTAGAGAAATTAGTAATTTGATTTTCATCTATAACTAACCGTACAGATTTCTGTGACCCATGTACTAATCGTAAGTCAGGCACATGGAGTTGATTTCAGGAATAAGATACAGCAAAATGTCTTTTTTTTTTTTTTAGTGCAACCTATAAAGAAATCCCTTAAGAGGTATGCATTTGAAGAAAGAAACATTTATTCCATCTATTTTTTGTAGGTTAGCCAAAGTACCAATATATATCCCAAACAGTATTGACATTCACCTGTAATTAGTCATAGAAATAACATTACAGCAAACAACAATGTTCCAAGGACAGTAAGTTTCCATATTTACTTGTCTAAACCCAGTCCTTCCGGAATTAAGAGGACTGTAATTTAATTGAAATGCTTTATCTTTCTCCAGAGCATTAATTTATCATGCAATTTGAGGATAGTTTGAAGTACAGGTTCATGTTCAGTCAAACTGTTTTGCTTAATGAATATTGTCTAAATTTGATCTTGGATCAAAGAGAGCTCACTGTGTATAAAACAAGAGAAATAACACTTCCCTGTCCTGGAGACATTACATATAAACACATCTAGTTTCACATAGGGGTATGATCCGATTCCTGATAACAAAAGCAAAGTCCTAAAATATTTCTAATCTGAAAATTCCATGGAGGACCACATTTTATTATTATTTCCTGTTATTTCCTTGTAACAAGCAAGATCTGGCAACATTCTTCTGCCATCAGCTAGCATATCTTCCTGAGGGTCAGTGGAGTCATTCAAGTGGTGGTTGTGCTACTTTTGTTGAGATTCCAGAAGATATTATTGAGTCATTATTTACCTGTTGGATCAGCTTTTTCATTTTCTTGTTGTGTCCTGCCAGCACTCTCACCTAATATGCTGCACTACCTGACAAGCAGTTTGGTGCCACCACTCCTTCCAGTAGTGCTGACGTAAGAAAGCCGGTGGCCAGTTTGTAACGGAGACTGGAGCAGACATTGAATTCCCACCTCAAAGGCAGAGATAAAGGAAAGTTAACAGCTACATGATATACAGATCTTTCCTTCATCTCTTATATCTGTTGTAAGAATTTCTGTTTGACGGAATTTGAAAGTCGACATGTCAACATGAACCGCAAGGCCCAGTGGACAAGTAGTGACATAAAAAAAAGTTTTACAGATGAAGCACTATAAGACAAATTGTTATTTAAGTGTCTTTTAAAGCTTTTTCTATTAAATAAATAAATATATGATTACCTGTGCACTGTATCTACTGCATGTTACAGTACTAATGCAGATACAGGTTTCATCAGCTTCAGTGAAGGCCACACAGCTCCTTTTGTGGTTGTTCACCTTATTTAAATCTGCAAACATAGTCAGAAAGAGACAGAAAGAAAGAGAGAATTCCTGCTGCAGTTCAATGTGTCATCACCAGAAGAAGGAGGCAGTCTTGGTTTTAAGTTATGGTTATGGCAATTCTTGGACCACCCCAGCTTTAAATTTTCTAAACATTTCATTTTGCTTTATAGTTATAATGTTTAGAATTTGTTACTGGTTCTAGTAGCTGCAGATCTACTTATTTATATCATGCTCCTGAGTTTACATTTCACTCTATCAGTTAAACTTAAACCAGTTCACACAATATGTCAGAAGTATTTTGTGTTAGAATTCTTAGATTTACAGGCTCAACGATTTCATTACAATTGCTCTGGATCTGCAGCAGCTGTAGCAAATCAAACTATGGTTCACAGACTTTACATAGCAACTCACAATTAATTTGTAGCTCTTTTAATGGACTTCCTTACTGTACATAAAGTGTAAAAATGTACACAGAAACCTTTTTTTTTTTTCCCCTATTAAGAAAACTCATTGTCTTTCTCTTTAGGGCAGTAATTATAGGTGTTCTACCCCAGCAATCATATACAGGGTCTGTGTTTCAATTTTCAAATACTCTTATAGGTTTTCAGGCATTGTTTTTTTATCTATCTGTCAGCATTTAGTTAACTGGAGATTTTATTACTGAAACAAACTCAGGTTTAACAGAGATCTGTTGTATTTGCCTTATTAACAGAAAATAAGCAGTGAACCCACCTTATTTACTCTTCAGAGACCCGGCACAGTACTACACGAGGGCTCCAAAGCCCTGGAGCATCTGTGTTTATACTCTCTAAGACTGAATCCTAATATTTGAACATCTGTGTTGCCATCCTTCCACCTACTGTTTAAAACCTTATAAGAAGTCTCCTAAAAGACCCCTTGAGGTAAGAACATGTACCTATCCAATTGAAAAGATGCTGAGGCAGAGAGATTGACTGCCTTGCCTGAGGCCACACATTTCTCTTGAGTTGAAATTGTGTGTACCTTTCCACTACTTGCTTTTCTGCAAAACTTGTTGGGTAAGGGTGTAAGGCTTGCAATCCTAACACAGCAATTTGAGGACTGTAATGAGAAGATTCACCCTGTGAGAACATTAACTCAGGGAAATAAATCAAACTCCTGCATATACTGATATGTGAACTTTCCCTTTCTCCTCTATTCTGTTAGGTTTCTTTCCAGTGCAGGCATCTTTCGCCGTGTCCAGCAGCCATTCCCAGCTTTGCCATGCCGGCATCTCTTGCTGACAGCCAAAGCCAGAACATCAAGTAGAAGCTCCAGCTTCTGCTTCTGTGCCTTTGCCCCAGCCTTTCCCTCGGCAGGCAGGGAAGGAGCCCGAGGCACCCGCACAGCCCACCCTGCTTGAGAATCAGATTTCAGACAAAAAAGCTTTGTCCTTGGGCACAAATATGAAAATCAGCTTGTTCGGGTATTTCTGACTCTACTGGAGCTCCAGCCCTGGGTCATGTGTTTGTAGGGAGCCAAGGAGTTGTGTAATGGCTGGGATGTGTGGGGTTAGAAATGCATGTGAGTGCATGTAAGCTCAAGTTGGTGGGGGAATTGCCCTTATTTGTATATATCTGTCTTGTTTGAATAGACCTGCTGCACCCTACATCTTATCTAAATACAAAATAAGGCCCACAGTTTCAAGCAGCTCCCTTGTGCCTTCCCTCCTCCAGTTCACTTTACCCAGCTGGAAAATGAAAACAGAACTTTAAAATTGGGGAAATTGTTTTGAACTTGCCACACTAACTTTTTGATACCATCTCAGGATACTCAAAGTATATGTATTCAATCTGTTGAGCACCTAAGATCCCAGCTGAAGCCTGGGAAAATTAATAAATAAAACCCTACAACAGCTTGGTGGGGAGTTTTAAAGAGAGAGGAGATATTTGTGACTTCGCACTTATGTTTGCTTTACTCACTGAATAAGATTTTAGCTTTTATAGTGTAAGTCCACATTTTGGTTTTTGTGTCCTGTTTGAAAACACATACCATAAATTAGAAGGACTATTAAATTTTCCATAACAAGTTCCTTCAAAAAAAAATCCATTTAGGGTATCTCAGAATCAGAAATGTTTACATTTTGTTGACTTATGATTAGAGAAAATGAGTTTTTGAGAAATTTATATATATATATATTTTTTTAGGAAAAATGCAAGAATCACAACCGAAGGAGGATCTTCACTAACCTTAACAGGCACCAGATCATGCCTCTTTGAGCAGATCTTAATGGTCAAATGCAGAACACTTGTATGCCTCAGTACTACAGAAAGGTGCCAATAATAACAATCCCACTGTGTAGATGGTAAACTCATCCATGCTGGGATCCGTGCTTGGAGGCAGAGCCTGCATTGCCTTCTCCACTGACAATATCTCAAATACTCATGCTGAGCTACTGCCAGACAGCTGGCACATCAGAATAAAATCCACTGCAACCTGCAGTTGTGTGCAAGAAATGGAGCAAATAGCTGTGTGATTTAGCTTGTGCTCCTGTGGTTTAACTGCTTCTGGCACAGTTTCCAGCTGATTCAAAGCAAGCCCAGGTATGTGAACATGACCTGCTCTTGGAGAACTAACAGGTAGACTTGACCTCCTCCCCACTCCTGATTATTCAGCAGCCTCCAGTAGTCCTTGGGCACTCTGATGATTTACTTCTGCCCTTTCACTGAAGCTGTATTGTTTCTCTATGCTAGTAGTTCATATATTTTATTCTTCTTGAACAGATATGTCTGCTCCCATCCATGTATCCTTCTGTTACATTTAATATCATTTCACTGTAATATTGTTCTGGGTTCTTTTCAGTTTGCTGGCATACAGTAATCTCTTCTTAAATCTTTCTCTCCAAATATCATTATCTTTGAACGACTACCAAATTTGAGTACATTATTGTCAATGCATATATTAGGTTTCATTTTTCTGTCTTTGTGATTTTTTTTCTGTATAAAACAATGCAAAGTATGAAGACTTAATATGGATTTAATGCTCAATCCCATTTAAAAAAAAAGTGCAATTGTTAATGTCTAAAATGCACCTTACATAATCCTAAATGATTATATGAATGAGATCTTAATTAGAGAACTTTAGTCTTTAATTAATTTATTCCGGACATCTGTAGTTTTCATTTATAAAATCTAGTTCCTGCCATGGGTATATTTTTAAGTTACACATGACGCGAAAAAGACATGAAGTTTTCTGGTATTTGTTAGTTGCAAATACCAAGGTGGCTGCTTGACACTTGTAAATCAGATGCTTATGCTGTTTATCATCACAACACTTTGATCAGGTTTTTTTTGGTTTTTTTTAATACTGACCGATCCTACAGGCATCTAGTCAGATAACTAATTTTACTGACACGTGTAGATGATTTAAGGTTCCAGACTTACAAACATTTAAAATGCAAAGGGGAGAAGCTACTCTCTAAAAGCACATTAGGAGGGAAAAAAATACGATGTAAAAGCAGAACCTTTTTCCTTAAAGTAGGAAACGATATATAACTGGAATCTTTTATTCTGATCCACTTAGTAGCATGCTGTTTAATGACTCAAAGTGATAATGTACTTAAATGGTTAATGCAAGGGTTGATCCTCCTCTAAAACTGAGCTGGGAACAAAAGCTGAAATGACTTTTCGAAAGGGAGGGACGGGAGGAATTCTGACCCTTCTCCCGACGCTTTACAACGTGAAACCACAAAGCAATTGAGGAATCAGTGCACGGCATGTGGATTAAAATGCTTCCTAGAAGCAGCTAGTACTGTACATTGCCTCAACCCTCCCTGAACTTTCTCAGTGAATACAGCAGCTTGACAGCCTGGCTTCCCGCTGGGTGGATCCTGCAACTCCAGGAGGGAATGGCACTTCTTGTTTTTAATTAGCAAAGGTGAAAGGTGAATTAAAACTAGCTGTTTGGCAAGTCAGAGCAAGGGGCTGAGTTCTGAAGAGCACCAAGGAGGAGGGTGCTTTCTCCTTTTTTTCTTTTTTTTTTTTTCCCTCCCTCCTTCTGTGAATGAATTGCCTTGCAGGAGGGACTGAAAATACAGCTTCTTCCTGAATCCAGTGGCAGAGTTACTAGAGACAGCTCAAGACACAACACTGCAGACTAACGCCTTGGAATGTCCTCGCACTTTATAAACAATTGTCCCAGGGAGGGAATATTTTTACATGACATTTGCACAGCTTGACAAATGGCTAGCTGAGGCTGTGTGCTGCTCTGATGAACGTTGAATATCACACAGAGATACCCCAAAAACTGACCAAAGAGAGACGTCTAACTGCACTGGGAAAGTAGAAGTTGGAGCCTTAAAAACACCTCACCAAAACAACAAACAAACAACAGCATTTAAGTGAAGAGAGCAAGAAATTTATCTTGGGCAGGATGGCATCTGCCCAGAACCTTTTAATCCTGGCACTATATGGCTTGTTACTAGAGTTACCGGCTGGATGTCACGCAGCGGATACGAGGCAGCCAAGGTTACGTCTGTCACATAAAGGTAGGTCAGTGTGTCAGGTTTTTAAAGACTTTATGCTAATGCAGGTTCATTGACTTCACCAAATGTACTGCATCGGGGTTAAATTATGGTCCTCTGACAGAGTAAAATGTTCCTGTTAAAAAGTCTTGTGAATTGTTTCCTTGTACTAGACTGCATCCTTGACTAAGTTTACTGAATTCTGGAAGACTTAAGATACTTACAGTGATGATTTTATACTACTGAAATACTCTACCTGAAAGTATGTTAGATTTGCATGTCATTCTCACTCTCCATGCTGTAAGCAGGCTGCCAGGTCTCTTAATAATAGGGAAAGAAATGGAGAAGATAACCTGAAATTATAGCTGAATAAATGTACTCCTGTGCATCATGTAGCCCTTAAACAATTAGATGTCTGTTTCACTTTTAGAATTCTATCTGTCTACAAATATGGCTAAGGCAAAAAGACTGAATTCCTGTGAACCATATGATTCATTTTCTAAACTAGCAAGTGTCATCACACTATAATTAAAATGACTAACTGCCAATGTAAGTCTGTTTGCAGTTTAACTGAGTTACCCAAAGAAAAAGGTGTTATTTTTCCTGACATATGTATGTAGAATACTTACAATTTTTTTTTTGTTTTAAATTATTTAAGTTTCAGTTACCTGAAGCCTGAACCATTCTTCCTTAGCCCATTCAGAGTGTCTTTATTGAGTTCTGGATTGCATGTGATTTAAACTTTTCCCTATGATTTGGGTTTAATTCTGTATATATACAAAAATATCTGTGCACAACCATGGCATTTCAGTTCTCTGCAGCAGTACATACATTTGTAGGTTATGCACTTAGATATGTATGACAGCTAACTATTGCAGTAGGAGCAAAAAAATGTAAGTGTACAAGATAAACTGATGATTGGCCAATCAATAAGGTTTTGGTATTACCTCTTATGCATAGATGAAAAGAAAATGCCTTTTTGCTGACATAGTTGGGAATGAGCAAATTCTAATTTACTCAAGAACATTCTGGTGGTTATGCAATTGATAACTAAGCTGCATCAGTGTGAAGTACATTAGAACACCTAAGTATGGATAAGATTTAGGAATTAACACCAGCCAGAGTTCCATGGGTTGACAGGTTTACTCTAAACAAGGTTTAATTTTGTTTTATATAGCAAGCTAAATTACCAATTATAAGGAAGGGAGAAGCTGAATAGGATAATTGGTCTGAATGTCTTGCTAGGAAGCTATAAGAAATAGGGTTTGCTTTTATAGGGCAGTGAAACACATTTTAAAAGAATAAATACTTGTCATGAAAAGCTTTCTTGTAAGTAAACTATTAATTGCTCTAAATGAAATAAATAATATGACTTCTCTTAATATATAAACTACTCATGTTTTAACCTATTGTTTCAGAGTACAGTAGAAATGCTGATTATATAATCCTTTCACATCTTTAAATGTTGAAAATGTGCATTTGAACATTGATTTATTTCTAGATGTAATTACTGGGGCTATAATTATTATTGATATTTGTTTGCTTGTGATGGGGAAGAGAGATGAGAAAAGCACAGTAAATGAGACAAATAGACCAAGTGTTATGTTGGTTCAGGACTTTGGCTTAACTGCCAGTTTTGGCAAGCTCCCCACTATGGTGCTGCAACTATTAACTGCTTCTCTGCTCACTTGTAGTACTAATTGCTTTTCTGATGGTTGGAATCAGTGTACATTTCACTACATACTACTTCTCTTTTCAGCAGTGAGCCAGTAATTTGTCCATAACACATCATAACTCTGATATTTTCAAAGCAATCTTAAAACATCCATTTCTCACAGAGGGCCAAATGAGGGCCTTGCCTGATGGCAGGTCACTCAGATCCAGTGGCACAGGAAGATTTGTCCTCATAAATTCCCTCCCATGAAAACATATATTTCACCTTGTAAAATATCCCATCTCATTTTTCACACTTATGAAATATGACTGATTTTACAAGCAGTGTTGCAGTCAGCGAGTGCCTGACCACGTATCCCCAGCCAAAGGTTGGAAATGGCATACCTGCCTGCCACCCTGGGAACAGCTCCTGCAATCCTCCCAGCCAAAAGAATGTAGCAACCAAGCATAAAGACAATGAGCAGATGTTGCTGCTGCTTTCACTAATCAAACAGGAACAGCAGGAGGGTCCCTCATCTTAATTGCTTTTACTCTATTGAAAGACTGCTGTGGGTACCAGCGAGGTGCAGGGTAGTTACAAAGAGGTGGTCATGCAACCTCTGTGCACAAAGTTGCTTCAGCCTGTCCTGTGAGTTGCTGTTGTGGTATGGAGGATGAAGCCCACTTGTGTAAATTTTGAGTAGCTGTAAACTCAGTTAAAAATTTCACTGCAAAGACCCTGAAACATGAAAGCGAGCAGGTCTGTTCACTGCCTCCCCTTGGAACTGCAGATGCTGGTGGCTAATTGGGATTCAGGCTATTGCAAGATCTGCTAGTGGAAAGTTAAAGGCTTCTGTGATGAGTATGATGAGGTTATGGACATGAGATTTTTTTGTTATGAAAGAGTATTTAACTAGCCTATTTTAAAGTCTTGTTTCTTTGAAGAGCCAGAAGAAGGCTTCCACAAATTAGAGACTCATTTGATTTTTACAAATTCACAAATTCTTTCTTTTTTCTTTAAAAGTGATGTTCAGTGAAAGTGAGGTAGTGATCTGACAGTGAATGAGAACCTTTTGCTCTCACTGTGAACCAGACCTTCACCTGCAGCGCACACGTGTCTCCAAACCCACATCAACAAGATCAGGTCCTAACCCTGATGCAGAGGGGTCGCCTGATGGATAGGAATACCACAATCCCCTTGCCAATTATTGTGCAACCCCTGTTTAACTCTATGGCCATTTACTCTGCTTCAGTGGGAGTTAATGAAAGTCCTGCATTCTTGAACTACTGTTAAACCTGTCAAGTCAAGGCAAAACAGTAATGGTGATTTTAGGTAAGGTAGAAGACGGTCTTATTCACAGTAAACTCAAATGTGGATATTGCCACTGCAATTTTACACTGCACTTAGTACCACTTCTGGTATTAGTGGTATGATTACACTGAAGGTCAGTGTTTGAAGATGACCAACTAAGATTTGTGTACTCCACTAGTTTAATGTTGATTTGTAGAGATAAAAATGTATTATAGCTTGCACAATATTACAGAGAAATAGATTTCTACATTACTAAGTTATAGGTTGACAACTACATTTAAAAATCATTAGTTCATTTTACATACAGTACAGACCCTGGCTAATGAGGTGCTAATGGAATCTAAGCTTCAGCCCCTATTCTTTATAGGTTGCTGGTTAAATTCTTTCCCAGTATCCCACAGTTTGAGTTCTCGCAATGGGAAATATACAATTAAGGTGAAATCAGCACACACTGCGTGTTAAAAAGAAACTATTTACATTACAGATTGAAATGGATTGGGTTTCCAGAGGAAAGGAGGGATATATTTATATAAGCCTAATAGAGCTGCACTGGAAGAATGAGGACCTGAAAGGCCCATGAAAGATGTAATTGTATAATTCAAGCATTATGCATGGTGTGCTGTGTATTTCTAACTGGTTTTGGATTATTTTTTTCTCTAGTTCATGAATATGGTAAAGAACAAAGGTAATATAGTATGAAAATGAGATGAGTGGTCTGTACAATTTTGTTGCTGCAATGGGATCTGGTACAGTTAGTTACATGCATTGATTTGCAGATTTTGAGGGATCTGTTTTCTGTTTTACCCATTATGTTGTTCTTGAGTGACTTGACAAATTTTGCCATTACCTGACCTCAAGTTGTGTAGCTATGCACTGAACACTGCTCTTGTCTAGAAAACCTATGGTTAAGAAGCAGTTGTGCCTGTCTTACCCATCCAAATATCTCTCTTTTCCTTGCTTGCCACCTTCTACAGTAGAGTCAAGCTGCAGCAGGCAGAATGAGAAGATTGAACATAAAAGGAATTTATCTGGGTTAAAAAAATTATTCTCCAAGCATAAATACTTCAAACAAAAGCAGCAGATAGCTAAGGAAGGGACAGATGAAATTTTGCAGACAAAAAGTGATACTTTCCATGTATTCAGATTTTAGTATGTAAAATGTATAATACCAAAATATTTAATGTAGAAGAATTTAGTTCTGTTAGGGCTGACTAATCATCTTTGAGGGCTGCTGAGATCTGTTACAGCAGAAAAAATGTTTTGCTGCCATTTGCAGGGACCAGAGTTTCAGCACACCTACTTTAGCTTTCTTGATATTTGTAATTTAGAATTAATTTTAACCAACACTAAGAGTTTCACCATGCTTATGCATGGTATCTTACCCTGTCTGTTCTTTAGCTAGGTGGCAGCAAAATTTACTCAGGGGTGAAAAATTAAATTGAGTAATAAAAATGTAGGGATTTTTTTAGACAGGCATTTCTGAATTCTAAAGTAGGCAAATATATTTAATACAAGTATAGTATTTTCTATTAGTAATCAACTGGCCACATAAATCATGGATAATTAATGACTAGCCACATAATCCATAACTGAATCATGACTGATTCAATTTCATGCATGAAAATGTTTTCTACTTTTAACAGCTTTCACTCTAATAGAATTTTGGTTTTGAATGACTAGGAAAGGTTAGTTTTCCTACCAAAGCAAATTCAAGTTTAAGAAAGTTGTTAATTCATGCTAGATGTAAATTGAATTTGTACCAGAATAAGGATTTGACTTGTGGTCTTTGCTTACATATAGTCCAGAGAAGTCAATGTCTAAAAAAGATAGATGATATTGTGTATGTATCTTTAAAACAATTGTGTGTATATATATAACAGATTGAAGTTTTTATACTTCTTACAGTGAATTAAAGAGCAATATAATTCCAAGAGTGTAAGAAGTAAAGTTCTGTATTATGGCTCCACATCTAAATGTGTCTGACTATAAGGGCTGATAACCAGAATTATGAGTGTTTGGAAAAACCAAATGACAAGTAATGTCTTCTTACCCAAATTCTCGAGGCCACGTAGAACTCAATCTCAGTTTAGAAGCGTCCTAGAGAAATATGCACTCTAGGCCACTTCTGGGGCAGAGAGGAGAGCTTTTACATCCCATCTCCCACTGGACAAGCAAATCACAAGAGGTACCTGCTAGCAAGTTCAGGAGTACTTACAAGTAATCCTGGAGTGGCTTGCTAACTGAGACAGGAATATTTTTGGCAGAGAATTCGTGCTAGTTCCTTTCATAACTGCATTTTGTTGACAAAGGCTTCTGTAAGTACTGCTGTAGCAGAACTCCAAAGCAATAAGCACCGCCGCCGGGGATGCAAGAAGCAGACGGTTTGCTGCCTAACATCAATCACTTGCCTGTTTCTGCTTTAAAGAACTAAGTACCATCTGAAGGTGAAAGACCAGAATATCCTGCATGCTGCTGCTTCTCTGCAGCTAACTCCCTGTTTTCAAAGTGATAACACCATCTGCTATTTTAAACTCTTTATCAGATATCGTACTTATCATTATTTCACTGAAAGCAAGTGTTGTATTTTACTGAAATGAAAACAAGATTAATGCTGTTTACATGATTTACGGGATGATGCGCAAGGGTGAGCATCTGTGTCAGGCCTTTTGAGAAACTTTTGGTCAATAAATATTCTAAAAGTGTGCAATGTAAATATTACATATTATTAAAACTTCTGCCTTGGTTTTCTTCATGTAGGCAGGCAAATATGATGCAGTTATAGCATGCAGACAGCATTAATTATAAAAAGCATAATTTCTTGAAAAAATTCATAGCCTGAAGGGGTATAGATAATAATCTTCATTTTACAGGGAAAAAAACCCCAGCCCTCTTGAGTATACTATTTAAAATTTTTTGTATTGGTCAGTTAATGTTTGGCTTTTGTTTAAATCAGTTAAGCATTCAGGATTAAACATGAAAAAACATGTTAAAAGAGAAAAAGAATGAAAATGTTGCATTATAAAAAATCCTTAGTGCACTTCAGCTGTAATTTCAAACTCCTGTAAAGAAAGGACATAATTAACTTTGAAGAAACAATATTTGAGAAGTTTTAAAAATAAACTCCATCTTTAAATTGGTGAAAAATTTAAATTGTCATCACCAAGATTCAGTTTAAGGAACTGAATCTACTGAGGTTGCTGCATACATTAAAACAAATGAAATTATCAGGATTCTCTCAGAGCACAGCTTCAAAAACAAATATTACCAACTTATTGTTTCCCCACTTTTATCATCTCACATTGACAAATTCCTATTTCCCTTGATCTCAGTTCTTCTGATCATTCTCAAGGCTACAAATTCTTATTTTGGAAGAGATTTCTCCTTGTTAAAAAATTCAGTTGAAGGCTGTCTTCAATGTGCTTCTCCTCTAAGCATCTTCTGTTAGTTTCAGCTATAAATTGATATGCTTTCACTCATGCTGTATCCCTTTGGCAAACTGTTTTATAGCAGTCGAAAGACTATTTTTTTTTTCTTTAAAAACAATGTAAAGCAGGAATGTAGCATTATGTATTCAGGTTTTTTTCTTACTCTGTGGTGATTTTCATGACTATAAAAATCACCCAAGCAAAAGTATTTTGAGATAGATTTTGGGGTTTTTCTTTTGAAGAAAAAACATTGCCAACACAAGGAATGGTTTCTCTGTTTTTTTTCTCAGGGTTTCTTGGTGATATTTTGACGTTCTTTTCAAAGGATTTGTAAATTGCAGCACATTACAATAGAGCATCTGAATACACTGTTTAGCTGCACTGCTCTTGGTGAATATAAAATCTTAGTGACAAATCTTTGTTGGTCTTCTAGTATACTCATTCTTATTTCATCTGCAATTTACAGGACCTCCAGAGTGCAGTGGCATGTCAAAGGTTTCTTTTACAATTTCTGTGCAAGTATGTTCAGGAGGTCTGCAACCACAAAGTTGTCAACGAAGGGATGCCTGCCAAACATCTCGGCCCTGGCATGACACCCAGCCTGTGTGTGTAGCCAATAGCTGAAAAACTTGGATGGCTTGTGTAGCTGAAAAGTAATTTTTGGTGGAATAAAAGTTGAATCTCATGTTTAAATTACTTTTTATTAGTCTCAGGTGAAAGCAGATAATGGGCTGTTGTTTCTGTCATCTCTTGCTACCTTGTCTCAGTAGAGTACTTGGCATGCTTTATTACCTCTTCTGTCAATCAGAATCTGTTCAGCTCTTATTAAAAGTCAACAAGAATCATCCAGTTACATGTAATGACTTAAGATTTGTTCCTGAATATAGTGCTGTGTTTCAGACTGCCCCATGGAAGTGCCATTCATTTACCTTGTAAACTCCACAATCCAAAATCAGTTATGTTTACCAGGAAGCAGAAATGTCATGTTGCCTCTTTGCCTTCCATGGAGAGACATGGTACAGTAGCCCTTCCTGTAACTCATCTGCCTGTTACTGATTGACTCCTGGTACTTACATCTTCAGTATCAAGGAATTATTTGAAAACTGAAGTTTTGAATACTTCTGCGGGTTAAAAAGTCAACACCAAGGAAATCCTGTAATGGTCTAATGGCAAAGACTAGTTTGCCATAGACATGTAACATTTAAAAATTATGTTAACATTCTTAGTTGAATTTGCTTGACACAAGCTTTCGTATCAGACACCTAGTTGTGAAGGACACATTTCCAGTCAAGGAAGATTACATGGCAAATATGAGACTTGTCTGCTTTGTGCAATCTATTACAGAATAGTTCAAAGGATCCCTATGAATACTTAATGTCAAAATGCAGAAAAAAAATTAAAGGACAAAAGTTTCATTTATGAAAAATCAAAAAATCCCGAACTCAACCAAACAATGCCTGTTAGCCAAGACTGGGAGAAACTAAAAAATGTCACTGATGACTTCTCATAGCTCTTCGGCCTGAGCAGAAGATGCTCATTATTTATAAGAACTTGATGACAAGCAATATATAGTACTCTTCAGACTGTGATTTGGCAGGAACAGCTGAGAAAAAAAGTTGCTAATGATCCTTGTGAAATCATGTTGCTAATATTTTTACTTCATCAGTAATGAAGAATTTCAGGTTTTGGGAAATTCACTTGTTCAGTTCAACATTTGCAGTTTACCTTCTCTTTCTATTTTATTTTAAATCCCCTAAAATATATTTGCATACAAACATAAAAGGTTGTCAACCGGATCATTCCAGTATGATGATGTTGGGTTTTGGGATTATTTTTTTTTGCAAAGTGTTTGCAAAGTAACTCTGTAAACCAAGGAACCAGAGCTTCGAAGATAGGCATTCAGCAGAAGATTTCACTCTTCTTAACATCCTTAATGTATCTATTCTCTACTTCTTCTGTGTTTATTTTTATCTAAAGGATTCCTGACTTCATACTGTGAAGCAATTGAAGCTTCTGTGGGGAGTCAAACAATGGGCTTTTTACTGTTGCTAAGTTCGCTTTATAGGCTTTTTCTTACAACACATTTGTTTAATAGGCCTAGTAAAATGCTGAATGCAGCTGTAAATATATCTTTTATTTGTTGATGTGCAATAAACATCACAGGGATGTTGGCCTTTTCTTATTCTGAACTTTCTGACGCTGATGAAAGGAAATTGCACAAAATGAATGAAAAGTGCCTTAAACTGATTGCAGAAAACAACAGTCCCCACATACCTTGGGGTTAGTACCTTGTTTCTCTTTTAACAGATGGTTTCTCCCAGCAGTGTTACTAAAACTTAATAATAGTAAAATAACAGGTTGCTTGATGTGAGGGAATTGTTCCAGATAGCACTATTCACTGGGGTCATCACTGAAGGTCATTTTTCATCCAGAAAGCTAAAGGTTAGCAAGCACTGCTCAATTCCATGAGCTCCTGCAAATCTTTAGTTATGATTAAGCCAAGTGCTTTCCTTTGGGTGTACGGTAAAAGCCAAGAGTAAAGGAAAATAAAACCATTCCTTTATATATTAAATGTGTCATCTCAGTTGATTGAGAATAGTATGATGCAAAGCTTCAAAATATGTGTTGTCTGGGAGCCCTGAAAGATGTAAGCTGTCTTAGAGATCTTGTTCTTATTAATGTTGCTGAAAAAATGTCGTCTTTACATGCCTGTGTTTACATGCAGTAAGACATTATTTTTCTTCTCTGCTTATCTGAGGCATGGCCATGTCCTCCTGCATATTTTCAGGTTACACAAGCATCTGGGATCATAGTAATTTCTAAACATGCTATTGAGATGGTGTTAAAGTATTCAGTAGGTTGAGCATCTATTATAGGTCAGAACCAGGCTGTAAACAGTCCCAGGCTCTTTACTGATTCCACAGTATTCCTTGTTGAGTGACTGCAGCTTCTGTGGCCTAACATTCAAGCACTGCAATGGGTTATTTAATTTCTAAAATACTTGAATTTTTGTAAATAAACACTTCACATTTAGAAGACAAAGTTACAGTAAAGAGTGGTTCTCCAACTATAGCTCTGACTGTAGCACACTATCCTTAAATTCTACTGCTAAATATATGAACCCTTTAATACAAAAATAGAAGAGGGACCTGATTTCATTGCTACTAAGGACAATAGCAAACCTCCCACAAACTTTTGTGATGAAAAAGTTGACAAGATATTCCTTGTTCCTGACCTTACTTTCTGAAAGAGGTGATCCATTTGTTTGTTGCACTACATCTAAAAGTGTGTTTCTGTCTCTCCTGAGTTTAGGAAGATAATGGTCATCTTAAAGCAGAGGCCTTGCTTACAGTCTGATAAAAGTAGGTAAGATGGATTTGAGGTGAATGTCTGATGATAAATCTAGCATGTTGCACATCCAAGGATAAAAACCTTTGCCAGGAATGACTTACTGCAGAGTTTACAAGCAGCAGTACTATTGCCCTGATAAAGTATAAGTGAAGATATTATTACTAAGTAGTATTTCTTTGATCTAGTAATGTTCTGGAAGATGAGGATGGAGATGTAGTCAACTGACATAAGTGGCTCCCATAGATGCTGGACACAGCTATCTCTGGACCACAGTAATGACTCTGATGTCCTCTGCATCTGCTTTTTTGCACAGTATGCTGATTTAGATTAACCTTGATATGCTTGGGTTAAGTAGCTTTGGTTTACGCTAAATTGATGGCCTATCATATTGAAATAGGTGAACCACTCACAGCTTCCTGTCAGAGCTCAGCTACTCTTTGGACAAGAAGCAGTAAAAAACTAGGTTATATACAAGCTGTTTGTTATTTTGACTGCACACAAAGTGGCCTTATATGCTATATCCTAAAACTTTGATTCTATAAATATTTGGTCGTGTGTGTACCTTTAATTAGACAAATTAGTTCACTGATTAAAAGTTAAGTTGGGGTTTTTTGCAAGATCAAAGTCTAAGACACAGATTCTTTGAGGCAATCCCTGTAACATGATTGATTAAAGTCAATCATGACAAAAGTTGTTCTATTTTGCCCATATCCCTGGCATTACCAAGCAACATGAAATGCTGACAATTTTGATTAATGTGTATAATTTCCCTTTCCACTTTATTCTATGGTTAAACACTTATGAAAAACTTGATACTTACAACTTACCATGCTCTTTTTTTATCAAGAAAAAGGTAATTTAGAAGATGCTTCTTTGCTGATTTTATAGAGGCTGTAATATCTGTGGGTACATGTCATTAAGAATTGTGAAATAGATATTACAAGTGCTATATGTGGTTTCTGTAATTTTCTTGACATGGAACAACCCCTTACTTTCTTAGAAAATGTAACAAATTACTTCATAATATCAGGTTAATGGATTGGAATTTTTTTGTGGTTTCACATTTATTGCTTTAATGTGTAATAGCACTAAAACCCTTGAGCTGTAAAATTAGATCTCTGGGCTGTTGAAAACTCCTTGTACTCTTAATTTAAAAGTAAAACAAAACAAAAAGCTTAAAGCATGGAGATTTGAAAACAATAGTAACTAATGTTTATACATTCTTGTGAAACAGCTCCTGAATTGTGCTGTGAAGTTGATAGGAGCATAGAAATGCTCTACCTTGGGATTGCTGAAAGGTAACAGACATATTGACATGTACTGATACCTGATACTATTGTTTGGGAGTGTTGTAGGGACCCATGGGGAATATCTAAAAGTTAAACTTGTCATGTCCTAGCATGTTCTATATTTTAAATGGTGTAAACTATAACTTAATGCACAGAAAGTATACTTCTAGTATATGATGAAAAGGTGCTTCAGAGTTTTTCTGAATTAGTCATACACTATATGAATGACTGTAGCCCTGCTTCAGCCTTGTAGCCTCTGTGTTTTATCTGTTCATGATGGTAAGTTTCTACAGATGTTGATTTCTGTGCAAATTTTGCTGCAGTGATTTTGCTTTATAAGTGTTTGGTCCTTCAGTCTATAAGGTCTGCCCTTGCAGGCATTGTAATTTCGATGGCAGAGGTTAGGCATTACAGCATCCACCTGAGCACCATAATTATGCTTCCAAGTGCATTGCAGTAGCACAGGGTAATAGTGTGTTTCTGTTGGCATCTTGGAGTTCTGCAGTTGCTTTCACAGGGATTGTAATAATGCTGATACTTCTTACTCACTACAGAATTGTTTACAGACTTTTAAAAATGCATCTGAGAGCACTAAAGGGTGGAGGTAGATCCCAAGAGCAGGTTGTATAATTGGATTAGAAAGCCCTCATGCTGACCTTAATTCTGTTGATTGGACAAGACTTGTTTTAACCAATCAGTTCTTAACCCTAAGCATTTACTGATTTTTAACCCTTTTAAAGACCTCACAACTGCTGGTAGCTAGCTTGGATGGTGAACTCCAGAGATCTGATATGATGTTTGCAGAAGTTATAGTACCATAAATCATGTCTTTAAACAAAACTCTTTTATAATTAAATTATATCTTTTGGGAAAGATGTAAACTTTTCTTTCATTGAGGATTTCTCTGCTGTGTTGATTGGATCACCAATAATGTGTTAATAATCAATTAGATTTGAGAAATCTGGATGCATTTTGAAATTTTATGATAAATTTCCAACAAGCTCCTGGGATCCTCTAGTATTTGTCTTGCTAAATCTCATAATTCTTTTCCCAGTAGAATTATACAACCTATGTGTGAGAATAAAGCTTCCTTCCATCTACTCACTGTTTTGCCTAGTGAGACTGAAATGCCTTTGAGTAGTGTGACACTGAAAATAAGAAATATGAACTAGGACATGTCAATAGCAGGTAAAAATTAGAGCAGAAGACAAACTTGAAAAGTGAAAGAAATGTATTCCGGCCTCTTATAACCTTATATCACATGTGCCTTTTGTTTCTCCTGTTCTTTCCTCTACTGAAGTAGTCTGAGATCTTTATCACTAGCTTTTTAAGTATCTTCACATCTTAACAAAACACTTAATTCTTCCAAAGTCATACTCACCTTTCCTTATCCCTAATGTTTTCCTACTGCAGCACACATAGTTTTACCCCAGGCACTAAAATCTCCCTTTTGACATCTCCCTCTCAGGTAACCTTCAACAGTATTTCTTCAAAACTTTTTACTTATTAACCACTTTTTTGGTCTCCCAGGTGGGCCAAAAGTAGCAGAGGTATAACTGTTTTTATGTGTGCTTGTTGCCCGGTCAGTTTGCATGTGCTAATTGACCAGTTGTCTGCTAATTGTATTAATTGGATAATGAGTTTGTTCTCCCTTATGGGTAAAGGACTAATGGAGTATTTCTATTTCTTAACTGGTGATTTTCATGAAACTTGAAAAAAACTTAATGTTTTGAAGACTGCTCTTACTCCTCACCCTTTTCCCACAAAATTTGAAATTGCTCAGCGGGATCTTACGTGTCATAGGGAACATGGACTGTGTCACCAATTGGCAGAGTGTTCCAGAACACCTCATTTTCTTAGGAAATTAGATTTGTTTGTGTCACAAGAGAATCAAATAATCTTTACTATGATAGATCATTTATCTCCTTTGATCATTCCAAACTGGTAATTCTGTAGTGAAGTCAAATAGCTACTGTCATTTTAGTGGTAATGAAATTATCTTTTCCAATGGTTTCTATGGAAATTTCAGTCTCCTGTGTTGCAGGTAGGAAATCCAAGTGATATTCAAGCATGATTTATTCTGCAGTATTTTCTTCTTTCATGAGCTAAAGGCAACAAATCTGTGTTCTTAAGGGTTAAAGAATTAAAAATAATAAAAATATGGTGTTTGGTTCTGAAGTTTGTCTTCTAATGATAATTGGAGACAGTGCAATAAATGAGTATTTGGAAGACATTTTCTGTGCTACTCCTTACTTTCAGAAAGGTTAGGATTATTGTCCTAGCCCTCCCCTGCAGGATTTTGGCATGATCTTATTCCCAGGGGAGTCCTGGAGATGTACATACATCTGGAGCTTTCTGCAGACAAGTATTAAAACAAGAAGCAAAAGAATGAAGAAGGCTGCCCAGATCAACACAGTGTTAAAGGAAAACAACATCTACGGAAAAAAAGATCACATAAGGTCCGTATGACTGTGGAAGATGAAAGAGTCCTCATTAGATAAATGTATGGACTAGAACTTTTAAAGAAGACTGAGCTAGTGAGACAAGGCTTCATCTACCCTAAATCAAACCCGCTATATCAGTAAGTTTTTACCAAAAGACTTGTTAACATGAACAGTTAAAAAACCAAGCTGCTCAGGCCAGCAGCTGACAAGTGTGTAGACAAGCAAGATAAAAATTAAAATCTATGGGTATCTGAGCACATTCTAATTTAGACATAATAACAAAACCCCATTCTCTATTTACTTTTTATTATCTTAGATGGTGTCATTCGCAGCCCTGAGTGATAAACTAGTAATAAATTGCTATATGCTGTGCTAACAAGCAGTTTTATTTATCACTAACCTCCAAAGTACTTAACTACAGCATTTTATTTAAAGTGCTTTGAGATACTAAGTTAGATAAATTAACCTTTTTCCTTTTATTGACTGCGCTGGAAATGCATTCCAAAAATTCTACTGTGCTGATGAAACCAAATTTCTCCTTAAACTGCTGCCATTTATTCTTTTGTAATGTTTATCTAGATACTGTTAATTAACTTCTATTTTGCAGATAGTATAGGAATGTTAAAGCAAGGCTTGCTGTCTCTCAGTTGTCAGAAACAGTAACACCACTTTGAAAGGGTAAATGATGGGTGTTGTCCTTCAGTTCTAGTCTCCACAAGAATGCTTTGTTTTGCTCATAGTAAAGTATTTAATTCAAAAATTCCATGTGAACTATCTTAGCGATGACTGCCATATTAATAAATTGAGATACAGCATTTTTCTTTGAAGTCCTAGTTTTTGAAGTTTAAGTGTTAGTTTTTAAAAATTTTAAAACTTATAGTTTTCAGCACTGAAAAGAATTCTTAGAAACAATAATGGACAGTAAATTGAAAGAGCTTTGCATCTATTTCTGGAAGTATTACATGCTGTTTTGGAAACTTTGATCCACCATTACAAGAGTTCCTGAGTTTGGCAAAATTCTATTTTTTTATGAATGTCAGTAAGTACTAAAAACTTAACACATTATCAGTGAGTTTAATGATGATTTTTCTCTAGGACAAAGGCTTATCATTATTACTTGAAACAGCTTTGTCTTGAGCAATTATTTCCTTAAATTATTGTGGTGAAGAACAACTGCAAGCAAATGTTCAGTTGTTTGTTTATTCCAAGGTAGTGTAGGTGACTCACATCCTGCAGATAACTTACCTGGGTTTGAGTTTGGCTACACATTCTTCAGATTTTACTGTAGATTTGCAAATCACAAATGCAGGACTCAGGATCAGAGTTTGCAATGGTTTAACAAGTCACGTGTCATCTGGGTGCACGTTTACAGAGTGCTGTGAATATAAATTCAAGAAACTTCATAGAATAATTCTTAATTTGAGGCCAAAATTACTTGATTCGGACGCATCCATTTATCACAAGTCAGCTGATGCATGTTAACTTGTCATCTCATCATAGCTTGTTCAAGCATCAAATCCCCATCAGTTCACGTTCATGGTTTGTTTTCTTCTGTTGGCCTCAGTAGGCTTCTTTTGGAAAGATTTCTGCTTGATGACAAAAAAAAAAGAAAAATTTAAGACTTGTTGTTTTGCTAGTTTTTAAAATTCATTTTCCTGATTCTTTAAGGTCTAGAAATATGTATGATTGATATCATGTGTTTAAGTAGCTTCTAATTAGTAATAGAGGGATTTAAATTAAGTTATGTGGGTCCTTTTATTTTATTTTTACTATAAGTTTTGCTTTTGGTTTTGAATGTCCTCTGAAATGTCAGATCATAAGGTTAATTTTTCTCTTTTTTTTATTTTTGAAATATTATTCCCCCTCTAAAGGAACTAAATTTAATTCTGTTGTGGTCACTATTACTTAATGTCTCAAGTATAACTATTTTTTCAATTTTTGACTAACATTTCCTCAGATATGTTCCAAAACAAGCCATTCCAAGAAGGAATCATTTAACATGCAAAATAGAATTTTTTAAAATGTTTTCTTTATTATCACAGATAGTCTGTTCACAAAGGAGATGTTAAATATATATATTTAATATAATATTATTCTTTTCTGTAGCCTCAATGATCTCAGCCAAGACCATGTTATTAACATTCTCTCCAGCCAAACTAGTACCATGTCCTTATGGTTCTCTCCATGTTCTCTACAGACTTCAGCTCAAGAAATAAATGTACCTCTTATATTTTAGAATATACATACTTTGTTTCAACAGTTTTATTATGTATAGCTTCTTCCTTGTATACTATAGAAGTGTTTCTACACATTCTTTTGTGACATATGTCCCTTGCTCAGTTTTGGAGGGTCTGGATGAAGAAAAGCTTAGAGTTTAGAGCAGAGGAGTTGCTGGATTGAGAGATGTCTGGGTTTTTTTAAAGTTGAATACAAATTTGCAAATACAGAAAGCAGCAGTTAACCTTTCAGCTCGAGGTACAGGATTTACTTGACTTACCAAACCCATTTAGGGGAATTTAGTTAATTTCAATGAGTTATTACATTTTAGTTGAGCATGCTTAAAACTTCAAGAAACTACCAGTTTTTTGTTTAGGGTTATTTTTATTTAATGTCTGGATAAGGAGCAGGTTTACTTTTGGCTTCCAAAGCTGTCAATGTTTTTCAGAGATGAGCTTTATTTTTTTTATTTGCTCTTTTAAACTTCCACTGGAACCTGGAAAAGGTCTAAAGAATTCCAGTAGCTGTAAGTTGTATGTGAACTCTGAGACATGGGCAAACACCAACTGAATTATAGTTAAAATGGTTCAACTTTTGATCTAAGACAAATGTAAACTCTCAATATGCAATAAATTCCTGGATCATATTTATTTGGCAAAGTTGATAGACTATATTTCTGATGTACTCTTCAGGCTATCCAGAGTTTAATAACAGATTGATCTTTTTTTCTTTCCTTGGATAATCTGGAAAGAGAGTCACATAATTGAACAGCACAATAGATCATTCATGACTACTGAATAAGTGGCATGTTTTTGTTTTCCCAAGCTGAGCATCTCTAAATTGAATACTCTTTTTATCTGGTTTCTGTGCTAAAAGCATAGATTCCTTTGGATAAGGATTTTATAGTGATGACTGATGATTTAAGAATATGTGGGATTTGTTCTGAGTTGTAAAAATTAGTGCACAATGAATGCAGAAATATCTGATAATACATTGTATTCTATGTAATTTTAAGATTAACTTGTCTTTCAGATGTTGACCAAATAGTTCTAGAAAAATATTCTATGGGAAAAGGAGACGAGAAAGGACAAGACCTCCCTAGTTCAATATACATCACATTTGTATTAATTCTTGTATACATTGAGATCAGTTGGACAAGATTTTTGAGCTATATACCACATGAGGAAGCTCAAGTTCGGCATATCTTCTGAACATGTGCTTGGGGCTTCTGTGCACATATCCTTTGACGTTTTAGTGCTTCAGTTGGCTGAGTCTCTCGTGATCTTTTCCAGATTTTGAGGCAACTTGTGTTTTTGGAAGCTCAATTAGTTTTGTTTTCACTGCATCCTCACTGCAAAATTAGGACAGAACTAGTTCACATACCACAGCCCAAACTGGGCTTTTCACTTTGTTTGCAGCACTCCTAAACTTAAACTAACGTTTCTTTTATGAGTGAAAACCTTGTAAAAATCCAAATTAACAGTGTAGTGCAGATGAGTGAAGATATGTAATCTTTTCAAATGTTAGTTCTTTCTTTCTGTTCATAGCTAACTAATTATCCTCAAGGTATTAGAAGCATGCTGATGTTTTTACTGTTTGGGAAGCAAAGCTGAGTTAAGGCTCTGGTGGTTACTAATCATATTCAGGGAGAGTATTTCTATTTGATTCATAAAATAATATGATTAAGTTATTTTTCTGGATTTTTATGAATCCATACCTGGTTTCTGGTTGTTCATGTTTCTACAGTCCATTTCAGTGTTTCCTGTAGCTATGGGATCTTACGACTCTATTGCTGGACCTATAAGAGAAAAGAAATATTCTGTGAGCACCCTCTGGAACAATTTCAAGAGGTAGGAGGAAAGGAAAAGGAGAAAGTCATTCCCTGGTGTCTCCTCCCATCTCATCCCCCAAAAATTAGGAAAAAAAAGCAAACAAAAAAACCTCCAAAACTCCTAAAAAAACACTGGAATTGGCTTCAAGATGGTACAGATTAATGTGTTGAAACTGGGTAAGGCTGTGCCACATTTCCTCTGGCATGATTTTATAAAATTACCTCATCAAGCTTTGTGCCTATACATACTCCCATCACCCACATGCTACAGCCAGAATCATGATGGGTATATTATTCACATCTTATTGTGAGAATTCAAGGTGAGAATCCAGGTCAACACAGTTATCTAAACTGATATATCAATATCTGTGTAATCTTGATCTGTGTTTGTTGTATTTTTAAATGCTGTCCCATGTTGCAGAGTTAGAGACACATATCCACTGAACAAATGGGTGGTTCTTTTACTCTTTCAGGTCTGCAATCAGTAGAACAGGCAGGTTATCTTCCTCACTAGGACCCTCTTAATCTAACTAAAATGCTAATTGTCATACTGTGAGATCACAATACTACAGTTGATGTGGAAACATAACATCTGAGAGAACTGCAGAAAAGATCTTGTCTCTGAAAGCTTGTTGCTTTTTCCAACTCTTTTGTCATTACAAGTTGTAGCCTCTTTGTTTTCCTTACCTACATTCTAGGAAAATCATAAGCAGACAAACAAATAAAACCTAGGAAGTGACTGACTTATTTTAAAACTAGTTGCTAGGAAAGATTCATAGAATGACACACTCCAAAACAATTGGTTGAGATGAAAACCAAAAAAAAACCAGCAATATTGTGGGATATTAAATATTTAGATAATTTATCTAAATATCTCTGCTATTTCCCTTGTGCCTTGTTTTTACCCTTGTAGTTACAACTAGGATCAGAAAGAGAAGTGTGACAACATTCTTGAGGAAGATATAGAATTACAAAAAAATCCCTCGGATATGATTTTCTTTCTATATTCATCCCATCTTAAATAAGGCAAATAACTCTGAATTTCTTACATTGTAAGTTCTGCACTTGGGAATGTAGTTTGAGGTAAGCAATTTGAGAAGAAATTGGTTATTTGGAACTGCTGGAAAGGAAACCAATGCTGCCTTTCTACATCTATAGTTGGTCATCTCAAGCTGCCTTGCATAAGCACATTGAAAAGAGTTTTAAACTGAAGAACTATGTTGCATTATTCTGAAGTATAGTTTGATAGAATTTGACATAACCTTAAATGCCAAGTTCTCACTTGGCATGATAAATGCAATTTTTCAAAATGGCTTCTTTTTTTTTTCTTTTTTTTTTTCTTAAGCTGCCTAACATTTGAAAAGGAGATACGGATTTCTCTTTACTTGAAATATTGTCATACTGTTGCTCAAAGAATATCCTGAGTTGGAAGGGACCCATAAGGATCATTGAGTCCAACAATCCTCGCCCTTGGCTGGCTGGCGATGCTTTGCCTGATGACCCCCAGGACACGGTTGGCCCTCCTGGCTGAAAGGGCACTGATGACTCATATTCAACTTGCTGTGTTCTAATTATTATTATTATTTTAAACAACAGCAATAGCTGCAGAAATTTTTCAGTCTGATCCCAGATAGACGGAATGTGGATGAAACAGGCTGTGTATGTTTATGTATCTGGGCATTTTTTCTCATTGTGAATACACAGCTTGGCCTATGGAAAATAACAGTGAAAACCAGCAAGGTGGATTGCATGAATGTTTAACATATAGCTTTGAAAAAGTATACCCTTGTTCAAATGAGAAAATAAATTTTGTTATAAGTTAATACTACTACTTTTTGAAAGAAGTAACAATAATAAATACAGATATAAAATAATCTTCTCATAGAAACCATTGTCACTTTTCACATTATGTGAATGATCTTTAGAGACAAAGTCTATACACTATACAGGTCCTGACTTGAATACCTTATTGTTTACTATTTGGTTCTTGTAGAGTTTTGGATTTAATAATTAATTAAATATATTTGTTTATGTCTTTTATTAAACTGTGTATTTTGAAAATTGTTATTTTGCTATTTATAAAGCCTGATAGCTGTTTTCCTGTAGCTCTATAAATTGCTTATTGATATTGGGAATATATTAAGAGATTTAAGACTCTGCTATATGTAATACTTATACAGCTAAACACAGCATTTTAATGCCATACCTCAGTGTTCAAAAAAAGGCTTCCTTGTCATTTTAATACCACTTGAAGTTCTAAAGCCTGGTGCCCATATCCTATGGGACTGTCTGGAAAATAGATGAACTGTTACAATATGAAGGTTAGCATATCTTAGATGAGTAACCTCTGTAGTTCACCCTGATAGGAAGAGCCATTAACTACTTTTTCCTTCTCCCATCAGTTAATTCAAACTTTCAAAGGATGCTGCAGACCACTCTGAGACTTAAGCAACAAATCTCATGTTTTCAATTTTCTCTTCAAGACTTCAGTTTTGAGTAGTCTGTGGAACACTAAAATCTTACACAGAGTGTAACAATTGCTGTTCACTACATGTAATTGAGAAGTAGAGATCCCTGGTGTTTCAGCTTATTAGAGAGTAGATCCGTGGAGTATAGCCAGTTTCCTGGACTATTAACTAAGTCAAGGATAGAGTTTTCTACTTCACCAGGGATCAGTTAGAGAGTTTATCATTCTTACAGGTCCAAAAACCCACATCTGTCCACATCTTGTGGAGCAATATATTTTTCATCCTATATATTGCAATAGCATGTCTTTCACCAGCAGGAAGTCCTATTATTCACCTTCAGTGATAAGTAGCTGTATATATTCAGAGAGAGGACATGACATTCACAGTTAAAAACAGCTGTTCAGTTTGCTTTTCTCCTACTCAGCCTATTCAGTTGACTAGCTGAATTCCTACAATAGGTGTTGTGATGACTGCAACCTCCAACACAGCCATCCAAAAGTGGGATCATCAGAGCAGAAAGCATCAATATTGGAAGAGTTTGCTTTGGAGATTGCAAAACCTGGTTTGCAGCAGCAATTGTTTCAATAAGAGTATGTCTTGCCTCAACCTGTACACCTTGAAGTGATAGATTACAAAAAGATGTTTGGGCAAGTGTGCAATTAATAACCCTTGAGCAAATTTTGTCCACACCTGGCCATTTCTATGTTTCTACAGAAGAGAAATCTGAAGAGTCTAAGACAAATTGTGTGATCTGGCTTAACTATTTAAGTATTTGTACAAACAGTTTCACAACTTCTGTGTGATAAATCAATGTAAAGTTCATAGCATCAGAGTAGGCATTAGGGCTGATGATGGCAATGATGATGGTTTTATTCCTTAATAAATACAATTATGTAAAATTAGTCTAGTCTACACCTGGCATTTCAATCATCATACATCAAACACCTTGTTTTCCGGAGTCACTACACTCTTACTCATGAACAAATATTTCAGCAGCAACAAAATTTTCTTCTTTCTGAAAGACTAGTATCATTTTGAGATACTGAATAATCCAGGAGTTAAAATTTTCCTTGCTATACTACACGTGCACAAGTTTTCACTTACACTTTCTCTGGTTATGTCAGTTACTTGAGTTTATTATACTAAACTCACTATCTTTTCCACTCAGTGCAATTCAAATTGCATTCAAATTCCAAATTCATTGCAGTTTACATTGCAACTCAGTGTAAATTGATATATCATCCACAACTGAAGTGGATCTACATAATTTCACTGCTTTACATCAGTGCAGGTTCAGTATACCTATTGCTTTCTTAGGCTTTCAGAGATGTATGGGGTCAGCCCATAGGTGTAGTGATGGATGAGAATTAAGCGGAAGTGGTAGGGATACAGTACTGCTGCTCTGGATTAGCTAAATAGGCTGGAACAAGGTTCTGCAGGAGCCAGTGGAGACCTTTGCTCTGTCTGGGACAGGGTGTATCACCAGTAACAACCTCTCCTAAAGGCTGGGAGTTTCTTGACATATTCAAACTCTTTTGCACTAAATCAATCATCACACCTGGCTACCTAGTACCGTGCAGTGCTTGTCATTTCCACTCAATCTTTGGCCTCTCTCATGAGTCCTACAGGGAACAATTCTCATAAATCCAACAGGGTGTGATTCATTCACTAAATTTACTAAATATCAATGCTCTGCATTGAGTCTCCTGGGCTGTGCATGCCTAGCTGTGTTTTCTTATCAGCAGATATCAGGATGGTCTGATCAGGTGGCCTTTAATAAACACCCACAACACTGGAGTTGTTAGCCTGGCCTTTAATTCTTACCCATAAGCTCTCAACATGTTCTTCATCCTCCTCTAGTTAGAGGTCAATATATTCCAGTCTCTCTTCACATAAAAAGCATAAAGAGATTATAGTTAGTTTCTGTTAGCTGATATGAGGACATCAATCTGTCTTTGGGCTCTCATTATATATATTGGTTAAATAATATTATATACCTACATATTATATATATATATGTTAAATAAAGGTAAAGTTGTTTCAATAAACATCTATGTATAGATACAAATATTCATCTAGCAACACCTATAATATGGCATTTCCTATGATAATATCTCTAGTACAAGAAAGAGTCTTTTCATATGTGTCGCTATTGAAATAGTACAGCCTGTACTGTGCACACAGGGTCAGGAAAGAGTGTTATAACATCTTATATCCTTCAAATTTCTGGGATGTTTCTTATTTGACATAATTCAGTCCAGTTCTCTTGAATGCAAAGGCAGGTCCAGGCTTAATATAATTTTGCTATCAATAGACTCTTAATTTATAAAGGCAGTTCTGATACTCTTTCATCATTAATGTTCAGTTTTCAGCTGATGCACTTTTTTTCATTGGACTTTAAGCAAATAAATGAAATATATAATTTTAGCTGCTACTGCATGTCTGAATTCAAAAAGAAAAAAAAATGAGGGAAGTTTTATCTTGTTTAATCACAGCATATTTTTTCCATCCTCAGGGAAAGAAGAGTAATTCTGGTTGAAAAGGATATTCTTTTATGTATAGCATAATGTTTTCTCCAACTTAATGGATTTCACTGTTTTAGAAAGCATTGGAAATGGAAAAAATTCCACACTAACAACTAAAATCACATCACATTGCTTTTATTAAAAGCAAAAATACCTTAGAAAAAGGAGCAGAGAGAAGCACAGGTTCAGCAGTATTCCTTTCTTTGAAAGAAAGAGATTCCAGGATATATTTGCTTTAGAAACATATGTAAGTATGTTTAATTAACATACTCAGAAATATTTAATAATGAGCAATTAGTTTTAAACTGAGAGAAGCAGCTGTCACTTAAATAGTTTGGATGTATCTAGGGACTCTGCAGGCATTCAGTTTTCATAAAGCATCACTATGACTGGATATTTGATGTAACTATGGAAGAACTTTGTGGGATCCATCTGTCGTGGTTTGCCAGTCAGCGCCTCCCCCCCGCTCCTCGGGGCCTGAAAATAGATCTGCCAGGTGGATTTCCGGAGCAAAACCCCCAATCAAAAGTTTTGGTAACGCCTCTGCCAATTACATTTTTAAGAA